>PITA01024385.1:0-26350 GCA_004023965.1 Spilogale gracilis
AGGTCCAGAACAGGTAAACCCTGAAAGACCACTGAAGGGGACATATAGGTCTTAGATATGCTGTGTCAGTCTTGTTTTTAATGAATCTCTATTCCTTAAAAAAACGGCCAGAGGTGACAGTGAAGACCTCTTTTTTAGTATTTGTTCCCAGCGGAGTCCATATAAAAGTCGCCATGCAAATAGCCAGACTGCTTTCAGACCTGGCTCTGTTCCCAGGTTGGGAGGATTCACTCTTCTGTGACCCAACAAATCTTGCCATTTTCTCCAAGCCGTACAGCTCCACTGGCTACCAGCTGGAGGGCTGCAGGAAATATTTTGTGCTCTGCTAATTTCACTCTTTCAGATAGAGTTGCAACAGTGTCACCTCTCTTCACTGGAACAGATTCTTGTAAAATAATTTGTCCAGCATCTACATCTTCCTGGAGAAGGAAGAAGAAGTTTTGAGCATTACTTTCTAGCTAGTACAATTTGCATATAGACACTAATAACATTTTGGTAGAAAGAGACATACTCACAGCTACAAAGTGCACAGTACACCCAGTGACTGTGACCCCGGCTTCTAGGGCTTGCTCGTGGGCATTTGAACCCTTAAAAGAAGGGAGCAAGGATGGATGGATGTTGAGCATCTTCCCTAGAAATTAATAAAAACACAGTAGTCAGAACTTAAAAATTCTATGTACTCTACAAAAGGAATATATGTTTTCCTGTCTAGAATCAGGAGTCAGGAGGGGCAGGATTTCTCTGGGATGGGTGCTTCTTTGTAAAAGACAGAAATGAAGTTAAGGGAAATAAGGGTTTTCATCCAGGAGCCATGGGGACAGCAAGCCCCTGCCTTGCACAACTGAAGACACATGCAGGCACTCTGAATAGGCACTTGCAGTGACCGAAAGTGGGATGGGGCAGGGGCAACTCTCGATCATAGAGCTCGTGAAGAACACTCGGCCTGCTGCTGGCACGTACTATTAGAAAGAGACAGGAGGGGCGCCTGGGTGGCTCAGTTGGTTAAGTGACTGCTTTCGGCTCAGGTCATGATCCTGGAGACCTGAAATCGAGCCCCACATCAGGCTTCCTGCTCGGGGGGAAGCCTGCTTCTCCCTCTCTCAGTCCCTCTGCTTGTGTTCCCTCTGTCAAATAAATAAATAAAATCTTTAAAAAAAAAAAAGAAAGAAAAGAAAGAGGAGAGTCCTGCACGGGGTTTGTGTGCCTGAGTTCTAAGCATGAAAGGGCATGTCCACCAGCCAGATGCCAGACCGGCTGGTTCTGTGTGCCTCATGGCACCAGACGCATTGACACTTTCACTTTACACCGCAAGGACTCTGTCTAACCATATTCACTTAAGAGAACATGAACTCTTTGGAGAGAGAATTTATTTATTGTCCAAACAGGAGCACAAAAGAGGACAACAGGATGCAGCCAAAACTTTAGTGGAAAGGGCAGTAACACAAGGTGTGTTTTCCAGAAACAATGCCTTCCTTGCTATGTGTGGTAATGGTCTACACTTGTAAGGAGAGGATGGACTCTTCATTTTGGGAAATAGGGAGTCACTCTTTTGCTTCTACACAAGTAAAAATGTCTCTACTGAATTATTAATTCAGAAGATGAAATGTTAGTAATGTGAGTAACCTAAGCTATATTAGAAAGTGATTAATTACAGCAGGCCAAGAAAACATTAAAAAAAAAGCACAGGATAAAATGATCATTGGGTCATTCTGTGAGCTGAGGCAAAGGAAATTAAATTACGACAGGTGCTTTAACAGCCCAGTAAATACTTCACCACTGGGACTGTTTGGGAAGCTAATGACCCTGCAGTCTGCATTCAGCTGATTTCTCAATGTGGTGTCACACAATTTATACTTACCATCCCATTTCCTGACAAAGGGGCCAGATAAAATTCTCATGAATCCTGCAAGACAGACTATGTCTGTGGAGTACTCTTCAAGGACTTGGTCAATTGCAGTGTCAAATTCTGCACGACTTTTATATAATTTATGATTAATCACCTGTAAGAAAAAGATAAGCACTTTTTCAACGAATTACCAAAAACAATTTAAAACTGAACATGTACGTAGACCATACTTCCCTTCTTTGTCATAAAGACATCCCAGAGGATGAAGTAGAAAAGGAAGCCCAGCACATACCCCAATCCAGAAATCCAAAGAACAAGTTGCCCTTACAGATGGAGATCATGTTGTGGGGTGGAGGGAGCAGGTTATGAGTTTAAATAGTCTGCAGGAAAGACACTTTTCAAAGTAACTCACTCTGGTGGGAATTCCGGCTCTCTCTGCTTTATCTAAGCCAGCCACTGCGGCTTTGTTGGAGATAACAACAACAATGTGTGCACAGCTATTTGGCTTCCTAGTACTGTCTATGAGAGCTTGCAGGTTTGATCCTGAAAGAGAAAGAAACACACTTAAGCTCTTCTTTTTTTTTAAAGATTTTATTTATTTGAAAGAGAAACAGAGCTAGAGAGGGAACAAAAGCAAGGGAAGTGAGATAGGAAGTAGGCTCCCCGCCGAGCTGGGAGCCCGATGTGGGGCTCGATCCCGGGACCCTGGGATCGTGACCTGAGCCAAAGGCAGTCGCTTAAGGACTGAGCCACCCAGGCACTCCTTCAATCATATTCCTTATTCCATATTCCATATACCCTCTACTCTTCTTTTAGGTGTCTCAAAAGCCTGAGAAAAGTACAAAGACTGAGAATACAGAATAACAGTCCTTAATGATCCCCTGCCCTGCTCTGACAGTTTCTTCACAATTGGAAGGAGGTTTTTTTTTTGGAGGGGAAGGGAATTTCTTTCTAAAATTAATTAATTATTTTTTGAGAGCGTGCCTGTATGCAAGCACAAGCAGGGGGAGGGGCAGAGAGAGAAGCAGGGAGCCCAATGTGGGGTTTAATCCCAGGACCCCTGGGATCATGACCTGAGCTGAAGGCAGATGCTTAACGGAGCAGCCCAAACACCTAGAAAGAGCATTTGTACAGCCCCACAGTAAAGAGGAAGGTATATCTTACCTGTTCCAGATATTAAGACAGCCACTCTTGCCTTTCTTGGCTGGACAGAGAAATGATTTTTCAGGGTGCCATTCTCCAATACTGATCCATTTATTTGCATGGTTTCTATCAGATTCCTGACTTTCACACGAGGAGAACCTTTATTTCAAACACACCCAATAAATAACAACAGAACAACTGTGAATTAACAGTAATAATGGAAAAAAGTATTTTATGAGAACTTGAGAATATGTCATTCTGAAAATAAGTTATGCAAGAACTAAAATGAAGACTAGACTCGTATTACTTAATATTACTCACTCATAAAAACTTCCTGAAAGAGAACATGTATAATTACCTACTTCAGCTAAGAGCCACAGCATATCACCATCTCCTGGCCTGAGGGGAGGCATGTGCCCCAGGTGAGGCCATTCAAAGATTTGACACAGGATGTGGGCTCAAGACATCCTTTGGGTACTTAGAGAACGTGCTTGAAATGAAATGTGCATAATAAAAGAATGAAAGGCATACACAGATATATTTGGCAAGCCTTGGCATCTCTTAGCTAATCTGAGTGGGTTTTCTGCCACTCTGCTTATTTCTAGTACTTCTGATAGAGTCCTGAGTACACACAGCACTTTGTTAGGGTGCTCGCTTCACTATTTCCTGAATTGAACTGAATCACAAGGTAGAGCCCAAGACAAGGTCTTGTCTATGGGAAGATAACTCCGAGAAGTGGTTCCAGGAAAGTAGAGGGAGGATCTGGGAAAAGTGATATGGAAGGCTAATAGAAGAGTATGTTATTAAACTGGTCACCACTGTGGGCAACTGGGGCTTGATTCCACTGTGACCCTCAAAGGAGCCATGAAAACTCGGCCTCAGAACTGCTCCCTTTCCTGTCCCTAGTGTGGGTATTTATTCACCCCATTGGTTAAGGACTGTCCTGTGCGGTGTAGCTGCGCTTAGTGACTACTGCACAGCGGTGTCAGAACCCTCAGGTGGTGATGAAGAGAAGCGGGTGTTACTAGCTTGAGCACGGTCCGGTTACAGCTGTGTAAATGCAGCTGCCACAGGAATGGCTAGAAAAGAGGTGGGCACAGCTTTGGAGGTGGGGCAGCGTTGTAGTTCAGGTTATATACCCAAGAATAACGAATCAAGGAGTGATTACCTTCAGGACACGCAACCACCTTGCCAATCACCCAGGCTTCTTCCTTGTGCTGCTTAATATCCCTCAGAATCTGCTCTGTCAGATCCTTTGATACCATGAGGGCAGCCCCAATCCCACAGTTAAATGTTCTGGCCATCTCTTCCTCAGAGAGGTGCCCTTCCTGCTGTAACCATGAGAAGATCCTGGGCACCCTCCAGGTCTTGGCATCTGAAAACAGGCAAGAGTTGTCTGATTAACCTTTGTCTCACACAAAATATAATGTGTGTGTATATACAAAGCTGTGGAAATTATAAGCAGCACTGCTGTTTTACCTAGGGTAGAACTATAAACTGACCTTTCACTATGCTCATTTGTATATTATCAAGAATATTTTTGCTGACACACTTGGCCTGTATTCACAGTTAAGTGAGATTTTGTGCTACATTAACTAAATTCGTAGAAATCTCTTAATGGATTAATTGTGGAACAAGCTGAATTCCAGCAAAGGTTTGCAAATGTTAAGTTGGGTCTTAGCGATGACCAAAATGCACCCTGAATATGATGCAAAACTAGGTGGCTTATGTTACAGATTGAGAAGAAATGTATCCACTATTTATTTATTAATTTATTTAAAATTTATTTATTTGACAGAGAGAAACATAGCCAGAGAGGGAACACAAGCAGGGGGAGTGAGAGAGGGAGAAGCAGGCTTCCCGCCGAGCGGGGAGCCCGATGTGGGACTCGATCCTGGGTCTCCGGGATCATGACCTGAGCCGAAGGCAGTCGCTGAACCAACTGAGCCACCCAGGCGCCCCTGTATCCACTATTTAAAAATAGTTATGCCATATTAAAGGTTAAAATCAAAAACTTGTCCCTCTGTATTTTTTATTTCAAAAAATATTTTACTTATTTGAGAGAGCATGCATGTGCACATGTGCGCATGGGTGGGGTGGGGTGCTGCAGAGGTCCAAGCAGACTTCTGCTGAATGTGGACCCCAACACAGGACCTAGGACCCTGAGAGCACAACCTGAGCTGAAATCCTAAGCTGAAATTAAGAGTTGAATGCTTAACTGATTGAGCCACCCAGGTGTTCCTTTCCATATTTACTTTATTTATTTATGTTTAAAAGATTTTATTTATTTATTAGACAGAGAGAAACACAGCTAGAGAGGGAACACAAGCAGGGGGAGTGAGAGAGGAAGAAGCAGGTTTCCCGCTGAGCAGGGAGCCCAATGTGGGGCTTAATCCCAGGTCTCCGGGATCATAACCTGAGCCGAAGGCAGTCGCTCAACCAACTGAGCCACCCAGGTGTCCCTCCATATTTACTTTAAAAGTTAGATTGCGGTCTGTTATAATACAACAAAAATTTCTAATAAAAATTTTTAAGTAAAGGCATAAACACAACACACATATAATTTAAATTTGGATAGTTCTTTGGAATCCAAAGTTATGGGATTTGACTTGCCAAAACTATACTAAATTAAATATTTATGAATGATGCTCCTAAGAAAGAGAAGCCATTATGGATTCAGCTTTTTATTAAATAATAGGGTTAATGATCAGTTCCCTTTATTAATTTGGTGGATCTGCTGGATAATCAGTTATTGTTATTTATTTTTCAAAGTAGACTCTACCCTCAATGTCAGGCTTGAACGAACTCAAGACCCCAAGATAAAAGAGTTACATACTCTACTGTCTGAGCCAGCCAGGCATACTGAATAATCAGTTCTTTAATGTTCTAGAGTTGATAGTTTTTTTTTTTTAAATTATTTATTTATTTATTTGAGAGAGAGAGAGAGAGAGATCACAAGTAGGCAGAGAGGCAGGCAGAGAAAGAGGAGGAAGCAGGTTCCCTGTACCTGATGTGGGCCTCGATCCCAGGACCCTGAGATCATGACCTGAGCTGAAGGCAGAGGCTTAACCCTCTGAGCCACCCAGGTGCCCGAGTTTTTAAGGAGCATCTCATATCTATGAACCTTCTCCTCTATCAGATTTAATTCCATTTCTACCAGCTGGGAAATGTCCATTCTTAAAAGCTGAGCTCAAAAGATTTAGCTACAGTGATGTTCACTGTTATATCAATAGTCAAAAGTCAACAGCAACATAAAACCAAATAGTGGTATATGCATAAAAAATGGAATACTCATCTTAAGAATGATGCTACTATAACAGATGGATATCAGTGATACAGGAACGGGCAGAATAAATAGCAATTACCAAACTATGATCTCAGTTTAGCAAAATGATTTACAAAGTATGTTTGTAAGCCTGACAGGCTAAGAGTCTGGAATGATCAGATGTCAGCAGTAATACAACCAGTTGCAACTTTAATGTTGAAAACATCTGTTCTCAGAATATGATTCCTAGAAGAAACCTCAGAGGCTGATGTAAGAGCCTGACTTTCCTTTTTACTTGGACAGACATTTGTGTAACTCAACCACAATAACTGCTGGGAATACGGTGAGATCAACTCTACATCATGATCTATTTCTGACTTTTGGGGTTCTCAGCTTCACGTACTCTCGGATTCTACTGCTGGCTCAGCAAATCTACTCATGTGCACCCACAGCTGCTTCCAGCTTGACTGGATCAACCCAATCAATTTTTTTTTTAAATTCGTGTTTCAAAGGCTACACATGCTTGTACTCGGGGAGAAAAATCACACAACCAGCTCCGCCTTCATCTTCAGTGCTGCTTGTTGTCGCATTCTTGTTTCTGACCTAATCTCCCTTCTTATTTACTCCCTTCCTCAAACCCTCATTCCTGAGTCTGCTCATCTCATTAGGGCCTTCGTACTTCACTGGGAAAAGGGGCTACTTTATATGAACTTCTTTCATTCCTTCTCTGTCAAATAAATAAAATCTTTTTTTTTTTTTTAAGATTTTATTTATTTATTTGACAGGGAGAGAGATCACAAGTAGGCAGAGAGGCAGAGAGAGAAGAGGAAGAAGCAGGCTCCCCGCTGAGCAGAGAGCCTCAATGAGGGCCTTGATCCCAGGACCCTGAGATCATGACCTGAGCCAAAGGCAGAGGCTTTAACCCACTGAGCCACCCAGGCGCCCCAAATAAATGAAATCTTAAAAAAAAATTTTTTTCCCACATACATAATTATATGTGCACTAACTACCCATAGTTTTCTTCCATAATGCATTTTTCCTCCAAATGGTTTTCTGAACAAAAGTTCCTTTTTAGCAACCTTACCTAAATCCACACCAAACTTCTGAGGAAGTACTCTGGGGATGTTTTCTAGCAATCCTCCACCAGTTATATGGGCAAAGGCCTTGACGTGTCCTGAACGTAGGATAGGCAGCAGTGAATGGCTGTAGATTTTGGTTGGAGTAAGAAGTAAGTCCCCTGTGTATTGGAGAAAGAAGACAAAAAGTTAGCCTATGAATATAAAACCAAAGCATACTGTCAACAATTCAAATAGAGAATGATTTGACCCTGCAGACACACCAGTTCTATGATAATGTCCAAACAGTGAAATCAGAGGGTAATGTAATTTATTCCATTCTAATTAATTAATGAAAGACTAACCCATTAAGTGGTTGCTCATGTATTTCTAAGGAGGAAAATTTAAATGTGAGTGTGTTTACCTAAGGTCTGATCACCACAGCCTTCAGGTGCTGGAGACGAGTACTGAAGGGAAGATTTTGCTACAATTTTCCTTACAAGGCTAAATCCATTGCTGTGAAGACCAGATGAAGCTATTCCAATAACAACATCCCCTTCAGTGATTCTTTCCAGGTGGGGGAGTTTCTGATCCCGCTCCATGGCACCAACGGCAAAACCAGCTAGGTCATATTCTCCAGGAGGATACATGTCAGGCATTTCTGCCGTTTCACCTCCTAGCAGAATGGTAAAACAAGAGCCAAGAAATCACATAGTATTTATAAATCTGTCAAGGAAGTACTGACACCAGGTACTCTTTTTTTTTTTTTGTCTGTGTATGTATATAATTTCTACACTGAACATGGGCTTGACTCACAAACCCAAGATCAAGGGTTGCACGGTCTCCTGACTAAACCAGTTAGGTGTCCCCACTCTTACTATGAACAATTAAACACATGGCTCTATTCCACAAACTTTAAAAAAATTTACTCTATTAGTTGCCTAAAAGAACTTTCAACCAAGCGTGATTTCAAGGGAGACATTACTAATTTCCACAAAGGAAAGCGTAGCCCCCAAACAGCATTATCTTCAACGAACAAATGCTTGGTTGAATATAATGTCATTTTTACAGCAGTTTAATTTTAGAAATGCTTTCATTTATATTTGATCTTTATAATCATTCTATATTCCAGATGATGGTATAGGCTTAGAGGTGATTTAATCAGGGCTGCTTAAATCCAAATGCCCTAACTTAAAAAAGTACACCATAGTTCACTTTTGTGATCATACGTAAAGACAGAGTCTAGATACACAGAATTAACTGTTCTAAAAGATGGTTGAAAAGGTCATTTTGGCTTTTCGGACAGATGTGTCCATAGGAATGGTTAATACAAAAGAGGTAGTTTTATCGCTTAGTCAACTTGCAATTCATTTTGCTCAAAGTTCCCATATATATTTAAGCAATATTTCTGTACATCTTGGGTACCTTTTATTCTTAGTACTACTTCTGTTGGAAAATGCTTTAGATTTAGAATGTCAGGAACCATCTACTTCTGCTGTAGGCCAGATAAGGAGGAAATAACCCTTAACCTTCTCTGTCCATGAGGACTTTGAGAAAGATGGGAATGGAAATGGTAAACAAAGATCAGGGAAAAAGGTAGGGCCTGGTTCACAGTTTAGGAGTAGGAATCTGGGGGACAAACCCTTGAGGAGGGGCTTGAGGGCAGGATCTAAGTTTTCTTCGGGTAATGTTATCTATATTTGTCTCATCGTGTAATCTGTAGTTTTTCTTCTTAGCTATATTAATACTAATCACATTTATACACAGGGCTAAAACACAGTAAAAAGCACATGTGATTAAAATGGATGGTCATACCAAGGAGAGCACATCCAGCTTTTCCACAAGCTCTGGCAATTCCAGCAACAACATCTTCAGTTGTATTAAGGTCAAGTTTTCCACAGGAAAAGTAATCGAGGAAGAAAAGGGGCTCTGCCCCTTGGGCCAGAATGTCATTGACACACATTGCAACCAAATCTTGACCAATGGTATCGTGTTTATTACACTGCTGGGCAATCTAAAGAAGCATAATACACAAAACATCTACATAGAAGGTAAGCTCCAATTGTACCTTGTCAGTTTATCAATGGAGGCTAATAAATATTATTGCTATCTGGCCAGCTGCTCCAAAAAAGTAAAGATAAAATATTAAATTTGATCCAAAAGCATCCCATTTTTTATTTTTTTAAAATATTTTATTTATTTGAGAAAGAGACATGGCGATAGAGAAAACACAAGCAGGGGGAGAGGGAGAAGCAGGCTTCCACACAGCAGGGAGCCAGTTGTGGGGCTCAATCCCAGAACCCTGGGATCATGACCTGAACCGAAGGCAGATGCTTAATGACTGAGCCACCCCTCATGTTTTATTTTTTTAAGAACAGATTTTATTTATTTGAGCAAGAGAGAGCATGCACGAGCGGGGGTGGGGGGGGTGGGGGAGGTGGATAGGAGAGGGAGGAGCAGACTTGTCGCTAAGCAAGGAGCTTGATGTGGGGCTTAGATCTGGGAACTCAAGAATCATGACCTGAGCTGAAGGCAGATGCTTTAACTGACTGAGCGACCTAGGTGCCCGAGAATTATCCCCCCAAAAGATTTATTTAGAGGAAGAGAGAAAGGGCAAGTATGGGAGTGAAGGGGAGCAGACAGAGAGGAACTCAAGCAGACTCCCTGCTGAGCATGCAACTGGATGCAGGGCTGGATCCCACTGAGAGTCTGACACTTAACCAACCGAGCCACCCAGACACCCCCGAAGATGTACCATTTAATTCCCTCCAATAACCCTTCCATCCAGATATAGTTTCAACAACAGTGTGTTGTTAGAAATATGAACATATTTTAGCTATATTTTATGGTTATTTGGTATGGTTCTCTTCAGTGCATTTATATTAAGAGGGGAAAAATATATATTTGATATACTGTAAATTAGACTCCATCATTCACAAAAGGCCTTTAATCAATCACATAGGTATCTCATTACCTTCAGTTTAGTTCCAACACCATCTGTTCCACTTGCCAGAAGAGGATCTTTGAAACCAGCTGCTTTCAAATCAAAAAGACCAGCAAACCCTCCAAGATCAACATCACAGCCTAATGGGGAGGAAATTAATTACCCGCTGCATTTTAACAGACTAAACCTGGATATACAAACCACTTCTTCATTAGCATGGCTACAATAAGAGATGCCTTTTCTGAGAATGGGAATTCTGAGAATTACTTTGTTGATCAGTTCTCTGATCAACAAAGTAATTATATATGAAAGGGGCAGATATATCTTTTTGAGTTTATGGATAAGAAATGTCTCCCTTAATATCAGAGACAGGAAAGCAGAAGACTTAACAGCAACCTGGCATTAACTCGGAACATTTTCCTCAGTAAACTACAAAGCCCAAATCAACTCACAATGCCTGTCAAAGTTAATGAACTAGCAAAGGACAGGCTCTGACTTACCTGGTCTGGATGTAGCTTTTGCTAAAGGTTTAATTTTCTTGACCAGCATATTTCCAGCTGCAATGTCTACCCCCGATTCCTTGTAAGTTAGGCCCCTAAGGAATTAAATAAAACAAACACATCACCTAAATGCCAGGGAAAATTAGTTTAATTTTAAGATACTATTTAAAATGGAAGATGACTTGTATATATCCAAATGTGCCAGGTCCCATCCATAGATTTTGATTTAACTGGTCAGGGGCAGGCCCTAGAAATTCAATGTGTTTAAGTAAGTGCCCCAGTTGATTCAATTGTATCATCACTATTGAGAACTATTTCTCTTCACTGATTTCTTCTAGAAGTACTTCAGGTACTCACAGGTAGCTAGATTTACTTGTACTTTGCCACATTTTGGCACAGGAAGGAAAGAAATGCCAAAACGGAGTTTAAAAAATGAAAAAATTGGGATTATACACACTTTACAAAAAAATCTCTAAATGATGAAATTGGACACTTACTGCAGCAGAGAATTGTGTAAGTTTCCTCATAGCTGAAGACAGCAAGAAACCAGATAAGAACACATTGGAAAAAACAAAACCAGATGATACTCGGTGCATTATTCCCTTCTAAATAGAGCCAACATGTTAAAGCAGTGCCTCTAAAATTCACGAACAGCACTGGGAATTCAGTATCCTTGCCTTACAAAAATGAGTACTTTGGCCTACTGGGACATAGTGATACATGAAGAAATATGTGAAATTTTACTAGAAACAAGGGGTCAGAGTATAAATAGAGTTGAGAGCTTTGGTAACTAATGCTAATGAAATTAGCAGTCTGGGGTCATGCTCAGAAAGGAAACAGTTCTGATTAAAAAAAAAACCTTTCTCAGGTAGCAGCTGGTATTGTAGCCTCTCATTTTCCTCATCTATAATTTTATGGACTCAGATTAGTATTAAGATCACAATCCCTTGCAACTCGTCATTTCAATGGAATCTAGTTATTTTAAAATGAAAAATAAAAATAAAACTTTCAGCATGGTATTTTAATGTTAATCCTAAAAAATTTCCCGTATTTAAACTTTTAATATTTGTCTATAAATTAACAGGATTAAATTTAATCAAGTTGCTAAAAATATCACATTCTGTTCTAAAACATTTCTCATGGACAAATGCAATGAACAAGAGCAACTATGATATATACTTAAGAAATCAAAACACTCACATTTGTAATTAATAGTTTATTGATTTTACAAAGGAATAGTTGTATGTGCTAACAAATTTTATAAGGGATCAAAAATACATTTCAGTAATAAATATAAACACAGTAACAAAATGAGACTGCCAAAACTTACAGTATAATCAAATTAAGTTGCAAAATAGATGGCCAATATTTTCATCTTGAATTTTTTGACAAAAGCATGAACTAAGATGAAAATACAATATTTAAATGTATAACTCAAGGAATAAAAATCCTTTCCCCATAGTTATGAATCAATAAACTGACAAAAGATGATATATATTTAAAATATATGACCTGATAAAGTCCTTATTATCACTGTGATTTTACTGAACTTTTCAAACACAAAAAGCTACCATGAAGCTTTTCCTGTTTCATTTAAATTTTTTTAAAAAAAGATTTTACTGGAGAAAAAGAGAATGAGTGGTGGGGAGAGGTAGAGGGGGAGGGGGGGGAGGAGGAGAGAGAGAGAGAAAAGCAGACTCCCTGTTGAACAAGAAACCTGATGTGGGGCTTGATCCAAGGACCTGGAGATCCTGACCTGAGCCTAAGGCAGATGCTTAACTGATTGAGCCATCCAGGAACCCCCATTTGAATGCCGTTCTAACTAGTTTTGACTCAAACTAAATGTAAATCAAAATCAGATCAGTTCCACAGAGAGAAAAGATTATAGAATGGCTTAGTATAAAGTTAACAGAATTTTCTACACAGCCATTTACATCAGTTCTGAGGCTGTTCTAGAAGCACCTCAGTGAGAAATTTACCTGCGCTGCTGGAGGAAAGCTATGGCACGATAGCCAATGTCCTTCCTGTAAATGGCTCCCTCAAATTTTATAGCAGCTAGTCCTTTTTTGGCTTCTTCAAGGGCCAAGATGAGATTTTCCTCGACTGCTGTTACTGTAAGGACTCTCCCTCCGTTAGTCACCACTTTGCCATCTTTCAGGGCAGTGCCTGCATGGAACACCTCCAGTCCTAAAGCCTGAGCCTCAGGAAACCCTGTTAAGAGAGCACATTTACATAATAACAACAGTCTACACTTCTAAAGTGGTTTATAATTTTCGTAAGTCTCTTTTAAGTTTATGATTTCCTTTTTTTGAGGGAGAGAGAGAGTACAAATGAAGTAGAAGTAGAGGCAGAGGCTGAGGGAGAAGCAGACTCCCTACTGGTCAGGAAGCCTGATGTGGGGCTTGATCCCAGGACCCTGAGATCATGACCTGAGCTGAAGACAGATGCCTAACCGACTAAGCCGCCCAGGTGCCCAAGTTTATTTATTTATTTTTTAAAGATTTTATTTATTTGACAGAAAACAGAGCGAGAGAGGGAACACAATCAGGGGGAGTGAGAGAGGGAGAAGCAGGCTTCCTGCCGAGCAGGAAGCCCGATGTGGGACTTGATCCGGGGTCTCTGGGATCATGACCTGAGCCGAAGGCAGTTGCTTAACCAACGAGCCACCCAGGCACCACCCCCCTTTTTTAAAATAAGATTTTTATTTCACTTAAATGAATCTTCACAAGAATCCTATCAGGAAGGAATAAAGCAACAAGAGAGCAAGCAAGTCATCTCTCTCTCTCTCCCTCTTTTTAAAAAAGATTTTATTTATTTATTTGACACAGAGAAACACTGCTAGAGAGGGAACACAAGCAGGGGGAGGGAGAGAAGGAGAAGCAGGCTTCCTGCCGAGCAGGAAGCCCAATGTGCTCAGGATCATGACCTGAGCTGAAGACAGATGCCCGGTGACTGAGCCACCCAGGTCCCCCACATCATCTTTCTTAAGAACACTGTTCTGCTCAAGGGTAGTAACTATATTACCATTAACGTGTGTTATAATCTCATGTAAGAACTACTATTTTAATGGGATATGAAAAAAATAAAAAAGAACCTAAGTCCAAAAAGTTTAAGACTTAAATGTAGAGTTGATATTTAAACAAAGCCAGGGTTAGGGGTGCTGACCCCCTCTTCACAGTTCAAAATCCACGTATAACTTCTGACTCCTTGAAAACTTAACTACTAAGAGCCTACTACTGAATAGAAGCCTTACCACTAAAATAAAGTCGGTTAATGTGTACTCTGTATGTTATATGTTATATAGCTTATTCCTACAGACTAAAAAAAATATTAGCAGTCACAAGAAATAAAAAATACATTTATAGTACTGTACGCTACAAAAACCCAAGCCCTCCATGCAGTTCAAACCCATGTAGTTCAAGGGTCAGCTGTACAGTTATTCTTTCCTGACAGGACATTAAAAACTAAAACTTAAAAGAGGACAAAAGAAAAAATAAATCCCTTGGGGCGCCTGGGTGGCTCAGTTGGTTAAGCGACTGCCTTCGGCTCAGGTCATGATCCCAGAGACCTGGGATCGAGCCCCACATCGGGCTCCCTGCTCGGCGGGAAGCCTGCTTCTCCCTCTCTCACTCCCCCTGCTTGTGTTCCCTCTCTTGCTGTTTCTCTCTGTCAAATAAATAAAATCTTTAAAAAAAAAAAAGAAAAAAAAAAAGAAAAAATAAATCCCTAAACATCAATGAATAAAACCTACACTTGATCACCTTTTATTTATGAGTAAAGGAATTTCTTTTTTCCTTATCACAGCCACACAAACTGCTTTCTTTCTTCTTTAAATAGCCAATAGAACTGTAATGTGAAACACATTCTTAATCTTTTCCCTAATGTAACAATTATAAAATCTTTTTTTTTTTTTAAGATTTTATTCATTTGACAGAGAGAAACACAGCCAGAGAGGGAACACAAGCAGGGGGAGTGAGAGAGGGAGAAGCAGGCTTCCCACCGAGCAGGGAGCCCGAGGTGGGGCTCGATCCTGGGTCTCCGGGACCATGACCCAAGCCGAAGGCAGCTGTTCAACCAACTGAGCCACCCAGGCGCCCCACAATTATAAAATCTTAAAATAAATTTGATTTAAATTTGGTTTTAGGCTCAATATAAAATCCCTGGCTTAATTTTCTTTTGCATTATTCTTAAGCTCTCATGTATAATTTTACACTTAAAATATTATTAGACCATATTTTCTTTCTTTCTTTTTAGACCATATTCTTAAGTGACCAACATGGGCAGTTTATACAAAAAATAACCTCTTAATTAAACAAAAAAAAATTACCCCCTCATATATTGTTTATGGTTTCTGGTTACTACTTTTCTTTTAGCATCACAGTTGGTAATTTGTTAAGATATTCTCTGGATGCTTTTAAAACACAGGGGCATCAGTCATAGGTACCCAAGTTACTGGTATTGGGAATACCTAATATTGCTGTCTCAGAAATGACTATTATACTTGTCACCTCAATCTTAGGGAAATGTCACCAATATAAGTGATCTTGATTCTGTCCCTTCTCTTTATTCATTTTAAAAGGCAATTAGGAGCATCTGGGTAGCTCAGTCAGTTGATCATCCCACTCTTGATTTCCGCTAAGATCATAGTCTCAGGGTCCACGAAATCAGGCCATGCTCCATGTTCAGTGTGGAGTTTGCTTGAGATTCTCTCTTTCCCTCCCCCCTCCCTGTTCACCTTGCATGTGAGTATGTGTGCATACACGTACTCTCTCTCAAGTAAATAAATAAAATCTTAAAAAATAAAAATAAAAGGCAGTCAATTCCTAACTGCACAGGTAGCATGACTGGGATTCACAGGGTAATGGACTTATTGTCTGGGCAAGGCAGGAACTAGGGTGTTTGAACCAAACATACTGTTGGGGTCCTGCAAGAGGCCACTCTATAGCCTGCTGGGGATCCTGGAGGTCTGTCTTTGGGCTTATGGCACTAGAACTTATTTGGCATTTTAAGACACTTTTATTTAATATCACTTAATAAGAGATGCCTCACTTCCTATAAAGAGAAACGGAAGAAAGGCTATAGTTTTGAAACTGTTTTAATTCTGTCATCTAAGTGACTATGGGGTATGCTGCAAACAGGAGGCAGGGGTAGGGTGTCTAGTTATGATCATGCCCCTGAAATTTACTGATGTAGTTTTTACTAATCATGTGCTGATTCTCATGCATTCCCTTTATTTTCATGGCTCTTAGAGGACAGGAGAGAAAGGTACACTGAGTGATACTCTGGAACCTTGGCTAGGCCCATATAAGTCTTCCTTGTGCAGGAAGGGACATGGATGGCAGTTCTTAAATTACCATAATTTTGGATATTTGCACAGCCTCATCCAACATGGTTAAAAAAACCCTAAAAGTTTCTGATGGCCTTACGTCCCTAAAAGCAGAGCATTTAGCACTGGAGGAAGGCCTACTGTAATGCTAGTCACTTGTCAAACTCTAATTCCATCTTTTGTTTTTGGATATTCACCTGTTATCTCCACACCCTTGGTGTAATCTCTTGGATAGCCTTTACTTGCCATCACGACAGTGATCGCAGTGCGGTTTTCAAACCAAACAGGCAGAGATGTACAGAGCAGACCATCCAAGGTAGACTGAATCACTTCATAAAGATCACTTTTAAGAAGTGGGAGGATCACCTGGAAAAATATAATTAACACAGCAACTGAGAAATTTTAGTTCAGAACTTGCATATATTCCTTAAAGGTAATTATTTCAAGGCTGGTAAATCCTAAGATTAAAAAACACACATCTACAAAATGACACGTTTATTATCTTTAACTATTACCCACTTGGCATTCTGGGTCACCGAAACGGCAATTAAACTCCAGAACTTTCGGGCCATCCTTGGTCAACATTATACCAGCATAGAGAACACCTTCATTGAAAAGGAAACAGAAACAAAAACAAATTATAATGTTAAGTTACTAATATTCGAGGTTCTATACCAACCATGGCAAAAGTTACAACAGTGGTTAATTAAAAGGTGGGGAAAAGAGAAACAGGAGAAGTTCTGTCAAGGTGTAAAGTCAGTCTAAGAATAATGTCCACAGTGACATCAATGTGCTCACCTGTGTATGGCATACCCTCTTGCTGCATGCCATCCACTGTCCTCTGAAGAATGGTATTTTTTATTTTCAGGAACAAATCCTTAGAAATCTAAGGAACATACAGGAACATTTAAATGTAAGTGGGTATTTAAAAAAAATAAAAGCTATCTTGTAAGCAGTACTACATGAGACACTGAAAGCTATTATTTTTTACTTCCTCAGATAGGTTGAGCTCTTTAAATTCCTAACTTTTTAAAACCCCACGCTAACTCTATCAAGTAGTCAGTCTATTTCTTTTTTTTTTTTTTTTAAAGATTTTATTTATTTATTTATTTGACAGAAACACAGTGAGAGAGGGAACACAAGCAGGGCGAGCAAGAGAGGGAGAAGCAGGCTTCCTGCCGAGCAGGGAGCCCGATGTGGGGCTTGATCCTGGGTCTCCGGGATCATGACCTGAGCCGAAGGCAGTCGCTTAACCAACTGAGCCACCCAGGCGCTCCAGTCTACTTATAAAACAAGAAAGAAGACCTCTGAGAAAAATTACCATAAACAGAAGCTAGATTATGTATTTACTCATCAGTGTTTGCTGCCATTTCAGGACTAAATGTTAAATCACCTTTTACTATTAAACCTACAGATTCTCAAATATGTACATACTTAAAACAGCTTTCTAAAATATAATAAAAATGAAAGAGACCCTTTTGTATCCTTCTGGGATAGTCTATGCCTATTTCATAAGCTGATAAAGAATCTGAGAGTTTATAAATTTAATCATAAAAATTAGACTTAAAGTAATTCTTTTTAAAAAAATATTTTACTTAGCAAAGATTTTACTTATTTATTTTTTTTAAAGATTTTTATTTATTTGTCAGAGAGAAAGAGCACAGGCAGGCAGAGGCAGAGGGAGAAGAAGGCTCCCCTGCCGAGCAAGGAGCCCAATGCGGGACTTGATCCCAGGACCCCGGGATCACGACCCCAGCTGAAGGCAGCTGCTTAACCAACTGAGCCACCCAGGTGTCCCCAAAGATTTTAAGTAATCTCTATACCCAACGGGGGTCTTGAACGCAAAACCCCAAGACCAAGAGTCACATTCCCCACTGACTAAGCCAGTCAGCATCCCTACAGGTGGTTCTTAAACTAAAATCACGGGCACCTGGGTGGCTGAGGGTTAAGCCTCTGCCTTCGGCCGGGTAATGATCTCAGGGTCCTGGGATCAGGCCCACGTTGGGCTCTCTGCTCAGCGGAGAGCCTCCTTCCCCCTCTTTCTCTGCCTATTTGTGATCTTGCTCTCTGTCAAATAAATAAATAAAATCTCTAAAAAAAACAAAAAACAAAAACAAAAACAAAAAAACAACTAAAATCATGTTTCCCAAATAGCAGTTTTAATACTTACAGCTTAAAGTAAATCCTGTTTTGATCTTTTTAAGTATGAAAAATGTGTACAAGGCACTCCATTATCAGCATAAACCACCACTGAGTATCCTCAATGAAAATGATGGCTGAGTTTCTGAAGTACTAGTTCTACTTATAAGACACCCAATGCAGAAAAACTGTCCAGAAATTGTTTGGAAAACATACTTTATGTACCCACCATGAAGTACAGAGACCGTAAGAACAAATTATAGTCTGACTTGGTTCTCAATTCATCTCTGTTTCACATATATGCACTTACTGAACAATTATGTGCTGGGCCTTGGATATCCAAAGATGAATAAAAAATAATTTAGATTGGAACTAGCGCTCATGGGTTAAATACAGCATGTAGAGAGCAGGACTAGAAAGGTATGTTCAACCCACACTTAAAACTTAATTCTTCAGACTTTAGGAAAAGGTTTGTTTTAGAGTGAGACCAGAAGAGATACTTTTCATTTAACAGGACATCCAAATTGCTGATTAGTAATATCATGTATAGAAAACAGAAAAGTATGATCCAAGAGCTCTTAGAGATGACTGAAACAATGACTAATGAACTACAGCTGGGACTCTGGGAAGTACCTGAGGTGCTGGACAATAGGCTCCCATTCCCCCTGTGTTGGGGCCATGATCTCCCTCCAGCAATCGCTTATGGTCTTGTGCTGGGGGCATGGGGGTCACGGTCCTTCCATCAGTGAAGCACAGACACTGTAGAGAAAACAAAACAGTCCCCTTATCTTAAATGGCAAAAAGTAAAGAACAATTTAATAAGGGGAACCATATGAGCCTTAACTCTTCTCAGTGAAAAAAAATTTTTTTAAAGTGAGCTGAAACACAAATAATCGTAAGCTATCTAGATCAAGAATCAAAACATCTTGTATACTCAATTTCTGAAGGCTCTGTAATTTTTGAGTTATTTAGGAAAAAAGTCAAGCTACTGTCAAAGTGAAATATTTCAACCTTACCCCTCTTAAATAATATGGGATAAAAATCCAAGTCCTCTGATACACAGCGCATGATTAAAAAAGGATAATTCTTTTTTTACTTGCATCCAAAATACTAAACATATACAAACTCTTTTGTAAGTGCTAGGTTTATGCTTTCAGATACAACAGTCAGAATAAATCAAATCTTTCTGGGGCTCACAGAAGATAATATAGCTTTTCACACTGTATAAAAGCCAAAAAGGTAGATATACATACAGACACCTCTTCTCCTTCAAGAAGTTCTTCAATGACAACTGTTTCTCCAGCTGCTCCATAAGCTTTATCCTTGTTGTACCAAAAAAAAAAAAAAAAAGACAAGAAAAAGAAAAAAAAGGCTTTTAATATTTACTCAATGGGCTGTTGTCATTTTTCACAATCTGTATTATGAACCGATTCACTAGTATTGTAATTTCCTCTTCCTTTTCTGAGAGCCTCAAAGGAACATGAATGTTTCCTTTTTTTTTTTTTTTTTTTTAAGTTTATTTGTGATGCCTGGCTGGCTCAGTTGGAAGAACATGAAACTCTTGATCTTGGGGACATGAGTCTGAGCCCAAGTGCAGACATTACTTAAATAAACTTTAATTTTTTAAACATTTATTTATTTACTTAGTAATCTCTAGCCAGGTCCCCCATATGAAAGCTTCCTATTTTGACAAGTGGCAATAATGCAGAGCCACCACTGGTACAGATGAACACATCATTAACACTCTTTTGGGGATCTGGCTTTCCAGTTTCCAATCAAGTAACAGAAAAAGATTTTTTCACCCTTACCA
The DNA here is from genome assembly GCA_004023965.1 of Spilogale gracilis. Taxonomy (NCBI): domain Eukaryota; kingdom Metazoa; phylum Chordata; class Mammalia; order Carnivora; family Mephitidae; genus Spilogale; species Spilogale gracilis. The sequence goes on from PITA01024385.1 coordinate 20,029, forward strand.
CTTAATTCTTATGTCTGATTATAATTATGATATGCCTGCCTGCTACCCTTCTATTAGAGAATGCCTTTGAAAATAGATTTTTTTTTTTTAATCTTTTTAAAAAGATCTTATTTATGGGGCACCTGGGTGGCTCAGTTGGTTAGGTGACTGCCTTCGGCTCAGGTCATGATCCTGGAGACTGGGGATCGAGTCCCACACCGGGCTCCCTGCTCGGCAGGAAGCCTGCTTCTCCCTCTCTCACTCCCCTTGCTTGTGTTCCCTCTCTGGCTATGTTTCTCTCTGTCAAAATAAATAAAAAACCTTAAAAAAAAAAAGATTTTATTTATTTGACAAAGAGAAACACAGCGAGAGAGAGGGAACACAAGCAAGGGGAGTGACAGAGGGAGAAGCAGGCCTCCCGCCGAGCAGACAGCCCAATGCGGGGCTCAATCCCGGGTCTCTGGGATCATGACCTGAGCTGAAGGCAGTTGATTAACCAACTGAGCCACCCAGGCGCCCCTGAAAATGGATTTCTATAAAACAACTTAGGGTGCCTGGGTGGCTCAGAGGGTTAAAGCCTCTGCCTTCGGCTCAGGTCATGATCTCAGGGTCCTGGGATCAAGGCCCACATCGGGCTCTCTGCTCAGTGGGGAGCCTGCTCCCTCCTCTCTCTCTGCCTACTTGTGATCTCTCTCTCTGTCAAATAAATAAATAAATAATCTTACAAAAATATTTAAAAAAACAAAAAAACAAAAAAAACTTACCTGTGCCTTTGCCAACTAGGTACTTATCTTGAACAACATTTCATGAACTTAAGGAGTATCCATTATTGTGACTTTTCCAGAGGAATGACATACCTGCATGATCTCCTGTACAGCCCTGCAAGCCTCTTCTGTGCTCTTGGCAACAATCACTCCTTTTCCAGCCGCAAGACCACTGGCTTTCACAACCAAAGCAGGGAAGTCTGCACTGTGAAGACAGAGTAATTTTCAACATCCAATAAATCCTTAAATTCAAAAGCTTAAAGTGCTGAGATGTAATGATGTGCTATAGCAACCACCAAAAAGCGGAAAAAAAAATTACTTATACCAACACCATTTTGATATATGTCCCCCTGGGATTTTTTCCCTATGCATTCCTCCTTTATAGTTGTGATCACATGGTATATACAATTTTGCTTTTTTCACTTATCATGAGATTATACAGGCAACATCTTTGACAGACAAGAGCAGCTGTATAACATCGTATGGAAGCATCCTTAAGAACAAAGCAGTGAACTGTACTCTCATTCTAGTAGAAGATGTGACTGTATAAGACCATCATAAGCATGGATACACAAGTCATTTTTGGAAATACACAGAAGAAACTGTTTTTGGTAGTTTCTTCTAGGGTTGGGTGGGACTGGAGATCTAGAAAGAGACTTACCTAAAGTAAGTAACAAAATTGTTACTTACCCAAGGCATCTGGCTACAAGGAAATAATAACATTCATTGTCTAAGAAACCCTGTAGATGAAGAATGAATAAAGAATGAAATTGACTCAATTAAAAGGAAAACATAACAGGTAAAAGGGATAAGCATCAACAAAAAAGGGGCAAGGGCATGTGTCTACCATCATTCATTGCTTCATATTTTTCATATAACAAGGGAATAAGAATGTTTAGTCTTAAGATTTAGATCTAAGTGGCAGTGGCAGAGACCAAGTAATGATTCTTCAATCCAGTTAATTACTTATGGAAGAATCAACATCCTTCATGTTTTAAGATGCCACTGTTTATTAGTTTGACCATAAGGAGTGCATGACTGCTAAACCAAATGCATCCTTTTCCCTAAAAACTCTTCAGTAATATTAAAAGTATTCTTTTGGGGCGCCTGAGTGGCTCATTCGTTAAGCGTCTGCCTTCAGCTTAGGTCACGGTCCTGGAGTCCCAGGATTGAGCCCCTCACTGTTCTCCCTGCTCATCGGGTAGCCTGCTTCTCCCTCTCTCACTCCCCCTGCTTGTGTTCCCTCTCTAGCTGTGTTTCTCCGTCAAATAAATAAAATCTTAAAAAAAAAATTCTTCTTTCTGCAAGGCCGTAGATTATACCATTATACACGTACAGAGTCCCATTTTATTTTGACTTTGGAAAAAGGCAACCTATACAGCATGATTTTTTTCCACCATGATCATCATATTACAAACCTGTAAACCTGTGACACAAAAGTGACCCGTGTATTTAAATATCCTAACAAAACAATTGCCCCTCACAGGCAATCTTCTAGATACCTCATTATAAAGCTGCAGGCTTCTTCAGGTTTGGTGAAAGCTCTCCACCGTGCAGTTGGGATTCCATGTCGGTCCATAAACTCTTTGGCGAATCTCTTGCTGGACTCTAACTGAGCTGCTTCTGCGGTGGGACCAAAGCATCGGACTCCTGCAGATGTGAGGTTCCCAACAATTCCTATGGGCAGAATTGAGCAGCTTTAGGTGAACTAAGGTCTCTCCAGAGCCTTCTGGGTCTGAAGAATCAGGATTAGACTAAATCTACACTGACATAAGGCAGATGAGTAGTGGCAGAGAATAAGTTTTTCATGTTGTCTACTGGATGTAAACAAAAACGTTACTAAAGTGATTTAAATCCAGCAAAAGTTATTTGTTAAGAGTCAAACATATGATTTTTAAATGGATACCAGAACAGAGCAGAATATAAACACTTAAAATATTTTCCACAGTTGCAAACTTGCTCTTTCTCATCACATTACCAATGTGTCAGGGAAAAAATGCGGACTTCATAAATTTCAAGAAGGTGAAAGCTTTGTTCCAATGTTGTATGGTAGCAGAAATCCTCATCTGTAAAATGAACTGGCTCAGATGATCTCTAAGCTCTTGTTAGCATTGCATATAGTAGAACAATAAATAGAAACGAACTTTACCAGCAGCCAGAGGTGCCTCTGGTCCAACAACTACGAATTCAATTTTCTCATCTTTGCAGAACTGAGCAAGGGCAGTGTGGTCACTGATCGAGATGGCTGTGAATAGAAAAAAACACCCCACCTCACTTGATACAAACATTCTTCAAATTAATAGTCAAGTTGTGGAAAAAAGTACTATACTTTGATATGCTTTTTAACCATTTTCTTTTATGAGTGTAGACGACAGTTTTACCAAGAGAAATTCAGAGCATACTGCCATTAGGCTAAAACCAACAAAGCTCAGTCCTTAATTATTAGATCTGGTTAAATGAAAATACCAGGAAGCTTCCCAAAGAGGTATGAAAGTACTTTCTTGACTATAGCATTCATGTCACATTGATTGTAAGCAAAAAACGTCCTACAGAATATACTAAAAAACTGCCCTTTAACGTCATTTACTCAAGATTTACTGAGAACTACCACGTGCTAGATACTGTACTAGTCACTGAGTTAAGATGTTAACACAGAGTCCCTATGCTTAGGATGCTTATACAGGAATGTTCAGTAATATATATGTTAGCAAAAACAAACAACAGCAACAACAAAAAACAAACAAAACCCGCAAACCAAGTATGAACAAATTAGCAAATCTGGTACTATCAGGTGAACTGAGAGGCTATTTCTGGTTGAGTTGGAAGGGTCTTTGTGCAGAGATGGGAAAGCTAAGAACTGAATGACAATTTTATTTATTTACTTATTTTTATTTATTTGAGAGAGAGAGAGAGAGAATGAGAGGGGAGGTCAGAGGGAGAAGCAGACTCCCTATGGAGGCGGGAGCCCGATGCGGAACTCGATCATGGGACTCCAGATCATGACCTGAGCTGAAGGCAGTGGATTAATCAACTAAGCCACCCAAGTAAATAAAAATATTTACTTATTTTTAAACATTTATCTCAGGGAGAGAGAGTGTGTGTGAGAGCACTGTGGGGGGAGGGGGGTGCAACATGTGAAGGGCAGAGGGAGAGGGGAAGTCAACTACCCTCAGAGCCCAAAGCAGGGCTTGATCTCATGATGCTGAGATCACGTCCAGGGTGGAAACCAAGAGTTCATTGCTTACCCAGGTGCCCCATGAATGAAGTAACCTAGCTTATTTCAACTGACAAGCCAGGAAAATTTTCTTGATGGAATTTTAAGTAACTGGCAGCAGATCAACTATATACTGTGTTGGTCCTATAGGCACCCTCCTGCTTCACTGTATCTGCACCACCATTCTTAAGTTGGCTGAAGTCTTAAACTACTCGGTGACATTAGTGATGTGTTGGGGATAAGTGCAGAAAGGGTAGAGTTCCCAATTTATAGGAGCTGCCTGAGTAGGCTAAGGATGGAGTACCATGCACTCTGGGTCAGTACCTGCAAGCACAACTGGGCCGAGCAGAGCCAACAACCTCTGAACAACAGAGAGTGGCAAGAGAAAGAGGACACACCTATCCTGTTGTTGCAAGTGGCAGCAGGCTCCTGGCAATCTTGGGAGATTTTCAAGGGCTGGCCAGTGTAACATCAACTATATGTATAGATAGAATGTACCAAATTCTTCAGTAAACACACATAATACCTCGCCCACAAAACTAAGATCCCAGGGAAGCAGATACCTTCTTATTTATCTTTATTATTTTTACCCTATGTATATGATCATTTTCTCCCAATTTGTGGCTTGTTGGATCCATGTTTTCTCGATAAATATTAAGTGTCATATAGGGTACTAGACATGGTGCACACAATGCAAAAACAAGAGAGAAGTGTTTCCTGCCTTCATATAGCTTACATTCTAGAGCTTATGTTCTACCAAGAAAAAGATAGGGAACAGACAATAAAAAAGTAAATATAATGGTTCCTGACTGAAAACAAATGAGTTGAGTGGGCATGCTTTACTTAGAAACTTTAGAAAAGACCTTTTTGAGGAGATAACATATAAACTAAGACCTGAATCATGAGGAGCCAGTCATGCTAAGGGTGGAAAGAAACAAATAATCAAATTCAAGGCATCTCTGTTTGGGAAACTGGCAGGACTGCATGGACACAACAGTGGTAAGAAAAAAAGGATATAAAATATCAGGCTGAAAAGTCAGGCAGAAGCCAGACTGTAAAGGGTTTCGGAAGGAATGTTAAGGAGTTTGAGTTTTATTTTAAGTACTATAGGAAGCCACTGAAGAATTTAATGTAGCATAAGTAGTGATCATGTTTTCACTTTTAGCAGCAAAAGAGATAAAGGCTGGGGTCTATTATTGACTCAGAATTGCCAAAACTTACATTCAATAGCACTGCTCAACTTTTCATTTCCAAAAATACTTGTCAAATTGCCTTTAACCTTAGGCACATGTGGCTTTTCCAATGGGTGTATTTTGTAAGGTTTAAAGTAATTTAAAATAAAGAAATGCCACACTCTGAAAAAGACACCTAAAATTTACAGAATAAGGCAAGTATTCAAATTACCACATAAACTTAAAGGTTAAGAAAAACATTCAGATCTAAATTGCTATCAAACTGATTATTAACTATTACTCCCCACTTTAAATGATGATTACCGGTATTTGAAATCTTTTCCAAGCAAGCAGTGCCTGCATTTCCTGGGGCAACCAACACGTGTTTGACATGATTAGACTGTGCAAGTTTCCAGGCCAGCGTGTGTTCCCTTCCTCCACTGCCAATTACAAGTACTCGGGCTGCCATTGCTCTGCCTGCAAAGCAGGAATTCAAAAGGAAAATAAAAGCTGCAGAAAGAAAACCACAGTTGTTATTTTAGAATGCACATATGTTAGAAATCACAATTTCTAAATATAAATATTCCAAATATTCATTTGTGAAAAATTAGGACTCAAAATTTGAGATGACTATACTTCACAAGGATTAGGGAGGTAGGCATTTTATTTTTAAAGTTTTTTTTTTTTTTTTAGATTTTATTTATTTATTCGACACAGAGAGCACAGGTAGGCAAAGCGGCAGGCAGAGGGAGAGAGAGAAGCAGGCTCCCTGCTGAGCACGGAGCCCGATGGGGGGACTCGATCCCAGAACCCTGGGATCATGACCTGAGCTGAAGGCAGCCGTTTAATCGACTGAGCCACCGAGGCATCCCTAAGGGACGTATTTTGAAAATGAGGCAGACTGGCCTGAAGCTAGGTTAAGGAACTTGATTTAAAAAAAAAAAAAATCTCCTATGAACAATCATCCTTCTTTAGGCTTTACTTTCCCACTTTCTTTTTTTTTTTTTTTTAAAGATTTTATTTATTTGACAGCGAGAAACACAGCGAGAGAGGGAACACAAGCAGGGGGAGTGAGAGAGGGAGAAGCAGGCTTCCTGCCGAGCAGGGAGCCCGACGTGGGACTCGATCCCGGGTCTCCGGGATCATGACCTGAGCCGAAGGCAGTTGCTTAACCAACTGAGCCACCCAGGCGT
>PITA01024386.1:0-26257 GCA_004023965.1 Spilogale gracilis
GCAACATAATCAAGAGATATGTAAAGAAAAGCTGAGCAGCCTCATTGAAGGATTGGATGAAGGCAGAAAGAGGCAAAGGGAGACAATATGGAGGACCCTGGATTTCTTGCTATGTACCTGGATGGATAGTGGCTCCTTTCACTGAGGCACCTGAGTCTATTATTCAACCTTCTTTGGAGTGTACCAGACACTGAACAGAAGAGAATGGTAGAAAAAGAGATGAATGAGACCTTTTTTACCTGGACAGAGCTGCTGTAGTTATCACTTCCCTTTTGGTATGATGGTACTGACTAGCCAGTCATTGCATTATTCTCTCATTAATGCAGGTATGTCCCTGTAGAAAGATCCATTCTGCAGTCAATAGCAGCTACACCTCCCTGTCAGATTTCCTGCAAGCCCATCACTTTAAGCTGTCCCATCACAAAGAGCAGGGGCAAGGGAGGGTGGCTGGGGGATTGGGCTCGGAAGACAGCGAGTTAGGGAGAGTGAGGGAGTTCGTGCCATGTGGTGCTGTCAGGCCTTGGCATAGGACTCAGGGGACTGCTACTCTTCGGAGTAGGTGTGTTGTGTGGGCAGATCCTTGCCTGAGTCTTTTGCTCCCTTCTCCAGGGGACCTTGGTCCTGACCAACCTGACTGCACTGCACAGAGACCCTGCAGAATGGGCCACCCCTGACACGTTCAATCCGGAGCATTTTCTGGAGAATGGACAGTTTAAGAAAAGGGAAACCTTTCTGCCTTTCTCAGTAGGTGAGTTGTTACAAATAGGAGTGTCAGGATCCAGGTCCCTCTCTTAGCCCTCCCTCTCCTCTTCTTCTGGCTACACCTGCTACAGAGACCACACTGTGGAATACATGGGTCTCTTTATCAATAACTTAAGATATAAAAGAGAAGGGAATTCAAAGAAGGCAAACAATTTGGGGATTCCCACAGGAGGTGTGACAGAATGAGTCTTAGTTGAGCAGAATCAAAAAAAATCCAATGAGTTAAGGAAATGTCAACACACCGTTTTTTTTCCCACCCCACTCCCACCTTTGGTACACAGTTGCTTTTCCTTCTTCTTGGTCTAGCACTTTCTGAAGACAGCCTCCCTGAAAAAATGAGATATGGATGGCTCCTTCTCTTTTCTTGGGAAAAGGTGATCATGTGTGAAATTACTACTTCTGCATAACCGGGCATATTGAAGCTATTTTGACAAGTTCACAATTTTCTTTTCCTCACTGAAGTCCTTCCAGGTTGATCTCACACGGCAGTGCATAGCTTCATGAAAGGCTAGAGTTTGGTTCCTTATTTTTCAAATAAGATCGTTAAGTCACAGAGGATGAGGTTAGGAAGAACTTTTCCCTGAACAGGTAGGTCATTTCTGTCATTTCACTGATGAAGTAACTGACCTTGTCAGCTGGTGATTAGCCAGCTGTGGGAGTACCAAGGACCCACCAGTTTCCTGGGATAGGGGCGGAAGCTTCAAAAGCAATTAGTCCTCATTTTCATGCTTTGAAAAGTAAATTCCTACTTGTCATCTTCTTGGTACCATTATCCAGCAGGCCACACGATACAGTTTGAAGAGAGATTATTTCCTGGATTTGACAAGTGGAAAACATTTAGCTCTGTGAGATGAATTTGCTCCCTCCCCACAGCTCGCTCTTGTCAAGGGCTCTTGGCTGGATTATGGGATTACAACCATCTTTTACATCTTTTATTGTCTTCTTTATACCTTTCTTTTTCATGCATTTTTTAAAATGTATGCAATGAATACAGATTACTTAGGGAGGAAGTAAGTTATCAGAAACACACACATGGTAGTGAAACTGTGGGAAGTGGTTGCAAGGGTGGGGACAGAAGCCTAGAGCAGACTTATGAACACAAGTGACATGAGCCGTGCTCTGCACAGGACGGCTGTGGCGGTGATGGGTCATATACAAGGGATACTGATCCAATAAGTAAACCCACTGACAATAATGGGAGGAAGTTACAAATAGGGAAAGAGCGAAGATAGAATGAACTCTGTGGTGCTGAGTTGGAATCAGAGGTTATCGATATGAAGTCATATTTCTGATAGGTAGGTAGGCAGATATAGAAATAAATATAGACGTAAACATGGATTCATATGCATATGTTTAAATATGTCCTCACATTACATACATACAGATTCCCCAGCTCTTCCCCGCTGTGCACTGAGAACAACACTACCCTGTTATCAACAAGCATGCCAAATGTCCAGACCCTGGTTTCTAGATAGCACTATCCACCAACAAGAACTTGGACTTCTAGAAAGATGGCTGATTCTAGGGTCGGGGAAGGAAAAGGTAAGATGAGCATGACATCATCTAAGGAAATACCAGCTTGAATAGGCAGCTAATGGCCAAATCTGGAACATTTTTTTTAAGATTTTATTTATTTATTGGACAGAGAGAAACACAGCTAGCAAGGGAACACAAGCAGGGGGAGTGAGAGAGGGAGAAGCAGGCTACCCAATGAGCAAGGACCCTGATGCATGACTTGATCCTGGGACTCCGGGATCACGACCTGAGCCAAAGGCAGACCCTTAACAACTGAGCCACTCAGGCAACCAAATCTGGAACATCTTGAGCATCAAAATAAATAATAATAACAAATAATAATCCTCTGAATAAAAATAGGAAATCTCTGAACTCATACTGATATAAATAAATGGGTGGACAAATGGGTATGAGAGAAAGCATTTCCTTTAGTAGAATTCTAGCTAACGGATGTGGAAGGAATGATGGAATTTTAAAGCTCACAACTTGGCAACCATCAGAGTAATAAATAATTTAGCCAAGAAACAGCAATGGAAACTAGTAGATGAGAGGTCAGTGATGAATGGCTTATTAAGAGAGTCTTAGAGTATTTATTAATTACAAAGAGAAAAAGAATCAGTTTACAGAGGAGAATTTGGTAGACACCACTTATTCAAGTGATCAAAGTTATTACCAATAGTGGGACAAATCAAAATTGTGGACCACTCCATAGGATGAAATGAGACAGACTCACTTTGGTATTATTCCTATCAGAAATGCATGACCTCACAACCTGAATCTAATCATGAAGAAACATGAGAGGCATTTACCAAGCAATTTGTCTGTCATCTTCAAAAAATCCAATCATATAGACCTGGTGTGGATACACACACACACACCACTCCCCCTGATGTCCAAATCACATGGCTACAAAGTGGGAGGATTGGAACTGGATCTCCCTTCTGCCTCCAGTTCCTCCATCATGTAACAAGGAGTAGGATGTGCCAACTGTGGGCCAAGGGATTCAGCAAGGGCCCCCCGTTAGGAGCAAACACCCCACTAGGAGAAGGACTGCTGTGTATAAGGACTATTCAAGAAAGGAGCCTGAGAAAACTCCAATGTAGAGGGCCATCCACGGTCATGAGATCTGCAGTCATTAGAAAGGAAAACATGGCCTAAGGAAAAGACATCTTGCACTTTAGAAACCCTGCTCTGAAATTTATTGGCTTATACTTCTCTACAGTTTTAAGGAATGAAAAAAAATCAAGCAACAGACTTTCCTTGTTTTGCTGTCAGCTAATGTGTTTGCTCACTGATTTTTGAAAAGCCTTTTGGTTAACACATCCACTTCCGAGGTCAACCCAGACCTCCCTCCTCTTTTGTTCTATACCCTGTACCTTCTGACCCCTGAAAGCATTGGAGTTTTCGAGTCCAGACTTACACTCTGGCCTGGGTGGTTGTCAGCTTAAATGAGCCTCTGTACATAAAGCACTGGAGCCTACCAGCCCCTTCTTCTGATTAGGTTTTGCAGGAAGCAGAAGATGTCAGTCCCAGCTGGGCACCCATACCAGATGGAAAGATAACTTATTTTATGCTTTTGTGTTTCAGGAAAGCGGGTATGCCTTGGAGAACAGTTGGCCAAGTCTGAGCTGTTTATTTTCTTCACCTCCCTTATGCAAAAATTTACCTTCAGGGCCCCCAACAATGAGAAGCTGAGCCTGAAGTTCAGAACTGGCCTCACCATCTCCCCAGTCAACCACCAACTCTGTGCAATCCCAAGGTCATGAAGTCTGAAGTCATCGGGAAGGGAGAGGAGAAAGGAAAGCAAGAAGTGTTGTGTCCTCTGAAGGCACTCATGCCTGCTCAGAAGGGAGGTGATGAAATGGAAAGAGACTCTGAGGGATGATCCTAGGAACTGAACTCAGAGGAAGCAGGATCCAAATCCCAGCCTTGCTATCTCTTCTGATGGAGCCTTGAACAGATCTGTTATGTTGTGAATGATTCACCTTTTCATAAGAGATGAAAAGCAGATAATGATTTCTTCTCTAAAGGAATGGACTTTTCAGTGGTTTGGGAAACCATATAGAGTTTCATAAAAATTAGAGCTGAAATCTGACTCTTTCCTGTTTACTTCTTTAGACATGGATGTGCTTCTAGCCTGTGGAGGTGGCTCGGGTCGCAGTGGTGCCAAATGATTGATAAGAGTTAGAATTTGGACCCTGGGGCAGCCAGAGGCTGACCACGAATGCTCTCAGACTTGGCACTATCCAAGCTTTATCTTGCCCCCACCTTAGAATGGCCCTCTGGGAAGTGAGCCAGGCAGCCAGGACTCCCCGTCTATATGCAGGTTTCTAGGAGGAAGCAGCTCCTGTGGTTTACTTGAGGAAACACGACCTTGGCTTTGGAACCAGGACCAAGCAGAGTGTGGCCAATACCAACTAAATGCGGGGAATAGGTTTGGGAAACAATGTGGAATTATCTTCCATCCTTAAGAGTATCTCTTTGCCTTAATTTCTCTATCAGGAATATTTTCTCAAGCTATTGACGTTGGATTTAAGGATGGGGGTGGGTGTGAACCCTTCTTGCAAATAGATGGTCAGCTTTTGAATGGTTAAGTATTACCAGCCTAAACTTAACTGAGCCTTGGCACAGTATTTTACAATAAGGAATCATAAATGTCAGAATCCTGCACAGTCCTTTTGCATGTAGTTGCTGAGGGGTGACAATGGCCAGAAAGTTGAAGGCCAGGTAACACTGGTGGTCCACAGAGTTTGACACCAAAGCCAATACAAAGAAACACAAAAACACCTGCTAAACTGGACTAAACCATTTAGACGATCTTTCCCCGGAAGTTGGAGACCTTGTGTGCTTCTGCCTGCTCTTCTGGCGCTCTGCCACCACCATTTAAACAAGCCCACGCAGCCCTGATGGATGATGAGAAACACATGGCCCAGTCCTTGCTGTTGTATCCCCAGCTGACAGCTGGCCAAGCACCAGAGCTGTGCTAAGACCATGTGAGATGAACTGGACACAAGCATATCCAGCAGCTGAATGCAGTCGCATGAGCGATCCCAGCTGAGACAAGGATGGCCCAACTGAAACCAGCCTAAATTGCCACCCTGAAATTTATGAGTTAAATGGTTTGTTTTAAGCCACTATGTTTTCAGATGCATTGTTATTATACAGCAATAGCTAAGGAATACATTCCATGAGGGCAGGGACAGTATATGTCTTATTCAAGAACAATGCCTGGAACACGATAGGACTCAAAAAATAGTGACTTAATACAAAATAAGGTACAAGAGTTATAGGCTGGTGCTAGATTGGACCTATCACTCCAAAGCAGATCTCTGCCACTACCCCTCTGTCCTGTCACCTCATTCCAATGCCCTATTTCTCAGTCCTCATGCCAACTTGTCTTATAGTCTTTCAGGAACAAGGTGGAGGAGTGCAGGCTTGTTCTCACCTCACTGTGTCTGTTCCATTGCCCAGGTGGCTTTCTGGAATGGGGCCACCTATTCCTTTTTCCCATGCTTATTTCTCACAAATAGGTTGATGTCCCTGGATGGGTATTTTGTACTATCTGGGTCATACTGTGTTTTTGTGCATTCACCATGAGCAATGTGTTCTGCTCTGAAAAGCTAAGAACTTTTCCCTCTTCTTTTGAAGCAGAGAAGAAATTAAGTACGAATAAAGGGTCGAATGCAAAGGGCTACTTTCAGGGGCTGGCATGAAATCACTGACGATGCCTGTTGCAATTGCTGGGGTCAGAACAGAGGCCTTAGTCCAAAAATATCAAAGGTCCAAAGATATCAGAGGGCTCTAATGACACAAAAACAACATTAAAAGATCAAGGGGGTGGAGGAGTGTAGCAGAGAGAGTCAGATGAACTGGGGGCTAGGCCTGAATTCAGTTCCAGGTAGTACCATTTATTGACTTCTGCCTGTGAATTAAACAGGCTACTTTCTTTAGCTCGTGTCCAAATCTGCAAAATAGAATTAAATAATACCTACTCTGGTAAATTATGAAACTGATCAAAAGAGCCCCTCTCCTTCCCTGGGTTGCCTTTCGTTGTGCTACTCTGCCCCGTGGGACAGGTATGTATAATCGTCCTGATATATCCAAGAATGGCCATGTCAGTTGCTCAATAAAATGAGTAAAAGTTCCACAAGTTCAACAGGTTTCTTTTCTCTCAGCCATGAGACCAGCAATGTCCCAGATAAAAGTCTGTCAGTCTACATCCAGGTGACAAAGACATAAAGCAGAGTCACAGCTGATGCAAGATGGACATACAGTAAGATGAACCTATTTTATTGTGAGCCACTAATATTTTGAGATTCTTGGTTATGCAGCATAAACTATACTAAGCTGTTTGATACATCAGCATTTTAATTGAGAGGACCATATATATTTATGGTTGTAGTTTCTGTGAATATCAAATTTGCATGTGTGTGTGTGTGTCTATCTCTATATACGTATATTCCATATTGGACTTTCAAAAAGCCACTCTTCCATAAAAACAGCTAAAAAACTAACAAAAGTTGTCAAAATCCACATTCCCAGAACTCAAAAGTCATCAAAGTCTTGCAACAATCTGAGCATTTGCTTCAGGTGGAAAAAAATAAAAGAGCTGGATCGCGGTAAGAACAGCAGTCTCTGTGGCATTTTTTTTTTTTAAAGATTTTATTTATTTGACAGAGAGAAACACAGCCAGAGAGGGAACAGAAGCAGGGGGAGTGAGAGAGGGAGAAGCAGGCCTCCTGCTGAGCAGGGAGCCCAACATGGGACTCGATCCCGGGTCTCCGGGATCATGACCTGAGCCGAAGGCAGTCGCTTAACCAACTGAGCCACCCAGGCGCCCCAAGAAAGAGGGGGAAGCATGTTCTCCACTAAACAGGGAGCTGGATGTGAGGCTCGATCCCAGGACCCTGAGATCATGATCTGAGCAGAAGCAGAGACTTAACCCTCTGAGCCACTGAGGTGCCCCCACTCTGTGGCATTTTAACTTACTCTCTTCCCATTCTCTTCTCCCTAGCTCTGCAGTCACCCTAAAAAGCAGCAGCCTCACAACCACGGTGCTGAGAAAACCAAGCACCAAATAACTGCCAGAGGGAGCAGGATGGGTTTGGAGCACCCCAAAAGCCTGTGATCAGACAGCTGTCACCATCTGACCTGCCTGAGAGTTCCCTGAAAAGCCCCATTCTCATGGCTTGTCTTTATTTCACCTGACTCAAAGTTGAGTCTGTGTGAACGCACTGTAAGGCATTCATTGGAAAAAATCGGTAACAATTGTGCAACACCACAGTAACCACGGTGGTGGTACCAGTTGGTGCTAACAAGAGGATTAAAAGGGAAAAGTGGGGAAGGAGATCCATGGCAACTTCCAACAGCTCTAACGTATTTCTGGGAATCTAAGAGGCCAAGCACATGCAAGGATTCTGTGCATGGCAAGGAAGGACCTGAGAAGGCCCTAATCCCTCCTTCTGACTGACCTTGAGGCTCTGCACAAGCAGGAAATTAAATTTAAGGCAGAGCTGTGAACTACAGGCTAGCATGGCCAAGATGTAACCCGCCTCATATGCAGAGCCCCGAGAGACGTCCCGGTGCAAGGCATTTAAGGAAACCTCTGTCCAAACATGAGGTGAACACAGTCCTAACAATAGAACATCCAGGGGCTGCACATGATGGAGAATAGATATTTCACAGAATCCATCCCAGAAAGTCACCAAACAAGAAGCACCACAAACAGTAACAATAATAGACCTGGGTGGTTGCTGATTTCCAGAGTTTCCACATTCTATCATTTAAAATGTCAAATTTTTAACAAACCAGTTATGAACCACGTAAAAAAACAGCAAGTAAGAACAGCAAGCTCTGTGGCATTTTAACTTACTTTCTTCCCATTCTCTTCTCCCTACCTCTGCAGTCACCTTAAAAAGCAGCAGCCTCACAACCTGGAGCTGAGAAAACCAAGCGCCAAGTAACTGCCAGAGGGAGCAAGATGGGTTTGGAGCACCCCAAAAGCCTGTGATCAGACAGCTGGCACACAGGATACAAAGTAAACAACAGAAACTCCCTGAGGACACCCAGGCACTGGATTTACAAAACAAAAAACTTAGGATAAGCTGTTAGAACTTAAAATATTAATAAATTTTAATTAATGCTTATTTTCATGTAAAAGCCTTTAATATCAGATATTCTCCATATATTTATAGCATAAAACTAACTCATTTTTCTATGTAAGTATGTATTGTGAAAGAAATCACTACAGTCAAGCTACTTAACTTATCCATCATCTCTATAGTCAACTTTGTGTGTGGGGGACGGTGGACAGGGGTTTAAAATCTATACTTTTAGAAATTCCAAGTATGAAATGCAGTATTGTTAACTGTCATCACCATGATGTACCTTAGATCTCCAGAACTCATGCATCTCAATAACTGAACCTTTGTCCCCTTTAACTAATAGCACCCCATATCCCCCACCCTCCAACCTCTGGGCAACCGTAGTCTTACTCCCTGTTTCTATGAGTTCAGAGTTTAGATTTCACGTTTCAGTGATATCACGCAGTATTTGTCTCCCTCTGTCTTATTTCATTTAGCTTGATGTCCTTCAGGTTCACCCTTGCTGCCAACAGCAGTGTTTCCTTCTCTAAAGGTTGAAAAAGACTCTGATTTCTCTCGGTTGCCATAGGAAAGGACAGTCTTCCATTTCTATTAGCCCTTTTCTTTCTAGTCTACTTTATTCTTAGGATAGCACACAGTCCTGGGCTTTTTAATCCATTCAGCTGCTCTGTATTTTTTGATTGAAAGGTTTAATCAATTTTCATTTAAAATAACTATTGATACAGAAAAATTTATTACTTTTGTTAAATGACTTATTTTGTAATTCTTTTTGAAATTCTTCTCTCCTGCTGTCTCCCTTTGTGTATTTTTTTTCTAGTGACAGGCTTTGACTTTTTTCTCATTTTCTTTTATGTAACGTCTGTAAGTATTTTTCTATGGGGCTTACATAAACTATCCTAACAGTCAATTTCAAGTGGATAATTTCCCTTATAAATAAATATCTATACATTTAACCCTATTTTCCTCCAACTTTATATGTTAATGATGTCACAATTTACATATATTTATATTGTGTGTCCATTAACATCATTTATAGTCATCAGTAATACTTTTGCCCTTTACCCGCCATGTAAATACTGTATGATACTCACCTTGGCCAATGACTTTCACACTTCCTTATGCTCTTGGGTTGCTGTTTAGCATTCCTTCATTTCAACCTGAAGATCTCCATTTAGTATCTTTTCAGGCAGGTGTACTGGGAATGAATTCTTTCAACTTCTGTTTCTCTAACAATTACTCTGGAAGTTCAGGTTGGTCAGGATAAGTACTCCTGGGTGGCAGGACTTTTTTTTCAGCTTTGTGAATATACCATCCCACTCCCTGCAAGATTTCTGCTGAAAAATCTGCCTACAATCTTAAGGGATTTCCATTGTGTGTAACATGTCATTTTTCTCTTGTAGTTTCAAAATTCTGTCCTTAACTTTTGACAATTTGATTATAATGTGGCTGGGTTTGAGTCTCTTTCATCTCATTGGTATCTTTGGGCCTTGTGGGTCTGGATTTCTATTTTTTCTTCCAGATTTGGGAAGCTTTCAGGGATTATTTCCTTGAATAAACTTTCTGTCCATTTCTCTTTCTTCTGGGACTCCCATAATGAGTATCCTCTAAATCTCATAAGCTCTCTTCACATTTTCATTCTTTTTTCTTTTTACCCATTTTACCACATGATTTCCAATGACCTTTTCATTTGTTGATCCTTTCTTCTGCGTAATCTAGTCTGCCACTAAAGCTTACTTTTGACTTTTTCATTTCAGTTACTGTGTTCTTCAACTCTATGATTTCTGTTTGGTACTTTTTAATATTTTCTATCTCTTTGTTGACATTCTCACTTAGCTCATGCGTTATTCTCCTGACTTCAGTGAACATCTTTATCATCATTTTTAAATCTGTTAGGTAAATCAGAAATCTCCATTTCATTAAGGTCAATTTTTGGAGATTTACCTGTTCTTTTATCTAGAACAGATTATCCTTTTTCTTCATTTTCCTTGATGCTCTATGTTCATTTCTGCACATAGGATAAAACACCCACCTGTCCCAGTTTTCACAGACTGGCCTCGTATAGGAGATAAGTTTCACAAATCAGCATGCCTAGAGATTCTGAATGCCTCTCAAACCTTTGTGCTTGTCCAAGCTGCCATCTTTGTTTTTCATGGCCCCCAAGAAAATAGGGTATGCCAAGTCCTATCAGTGCCTCAAGATAGGTGAGTTCAGTAAAAGCCAATTCCTCGAATAGCAGCTGGGAAAGTTTGGAGCACTAGGGATGAGGTCCAGTTCCTTCTCTTCTCAGGGAGAAGCTTGGAGCAGGACTTTGTCACTCATTTGCTCTACACTGAGCAGGGGAGAGTAGTTGTGGCAAATCCCTGCTCTCTCATTGGAACAAAGCACTCTTTCAAATGGCTGTTTTGTTCTCTATTGCCCCCAGGGTCCTAGCAAGTGCTGGGTCATGCTAGCTGTCATAGATAGGTGGGTTACAAGCCAGTCCCTAAGGGTAGCAGCTAAAAAGGTGGGAGGCAGGGGAGGGAGTTAGGTGTGAAGTTGAACTCCTTCTAGGGAGAAGCTGGGGACTTGGCTTTATTGCTATACCACTCTGGATATAGGAGCTTTGTGAACTGCCCATATAGCTGTTTAAAAATTCCAAAAGATTAGTCATTACCTGGCAGTCAGCTTCCAGAAACAGGTAAGTTAGAAGCCCAGCTATCAGGCAGCAGTTGGAAAAGTCAGGGCAGTATTATACGGTCTCCTTTCAGAGTGATGCTGGATTTTATTGCAGAGTGAGCTGAGACGAGGAGTCACAAGAAGAGCCTGAAGGGCCATTCAAAAACAGTGCCTTCTCTGTAGACCCAAAGGGACTAGTGAATGCTGGGCCTTGTCAACTCCTAGAGACAAGAAAGTTAGAAGTTGGACAGTTAAGCAACAGCTGGAAAAATCAGATGGGTAGTTCAACTCCTTCCAGGGAGAAGCTACAATAGGTGCTCACAAGCCTGCTCAAGCACCAGAGGACTGGTAATTGCCTACCCCATCACATAGCAGCCATAAAGGTTGGGATGCTAGATGTATGGCACAAACCTTTCACTCCCCAGGGAGAAGCTGGTTGTTGGGGATCAATCGCCAATTGCACAGCACATTGTTGGGGGCAGGGTTTATGGTGAGTGTGTTTTTCAGTTTTTCCTACCTGCTTCAATGTGGGTATGTCCTTAGTCATTTAGTATGCACAAGTCTCTCTCAGCTGTTTTTCTGGATTTCTCTCAGAGGTATGGGTCCATGTGTGGTCGTTTATTCATTGAGTCCATGGATGGAGCATTTGTTAATTTGTCTATTCAGATGCTCCTTCAGTGCACTTCCCTTACCTCTTAAGAGTGTCTTGAGACTGGATTTCTAAAGAAAACATTCTATGCATCAACAGCAAGTCTTGTTTGGCTAGTATATATGCATTGACTGTGTAGAAGATACTGGGACAAGTACTGTGGGGAAAACAGAGATGAACCAGATATGGCCAATGAGCTCTATAAATTTAGTGTAGTGGGGCAGACATCTGAGGGGAAAAAAAGTAGATCACATTGAGGTCACAAAGACAGGGTTGGAAAATTTCAGAAAAACAGGTCTCATCTTGTTTGAGAAAACTTGGAAGGATTTATAGAAGAGGGAAATATTTGAGCTTAAGCAAGAGGCCAAGACATCTAAATTGCAGCTTTGACTACTTACTGATAGTAAGTTGCTGCAGCCCAGGTGACAAGGGAGTGGAGTGCTTCATCATCATAACCATGGCCAGCTTAAGAATCCATCTGCAGCTCTAACCTTGAGCACGCCACTGTGTACAGGAAGATGTCTGAAAGTTTTACTTTACTACATTTCTGTGATCGCAAATCACCTGAAACTTCAGAGGTGTAGAATGTAGACATTCAACCTAGGCATCTAGAACAGAGCTGTCCAATTCAATTTTCTGCAATGACTGAAATTTCCTTTCTTGGCACTGGCCAATACTGGAGCCATGAAGCATGTGTGACTGTGAGGGGATAGAATTTAATTAAAATTTATGTTTTAATACCCGTTGTGGCTAGCAGCCAGCATATTGGTCAGTGCAGGTCAAGAACCTTTGGTTGCTCTTAGTGAACCAATCACAAGATTATGCGAGAATATTGGGCCAGCATTTATTGCTAAGTTCAGAAAGTTAGATGTATAGAATCATGTTGCTTTGGGACCACTGGGATCAATCTAAATTGAGATGGGATTTCACTTTTTTCAGCATTTTTGCATATTTGACACATGAACTTCATTCACATGATAAAAGACGTATTTACTGACCATCCCTTACCAGCAACAGAATTAAGCCTTTCCAAGACATGTTTGAAGAACATGAACACCTGCATTTTCCTAAAAATTTCACAACTCATTTTAACAAACATGTAGAGGTTGGGAAATAAACAGGATGCTGGGAAAAAAAAAATTGCTTTAAAAAACTTGCTGAAGAGAAATTTAGGCCGGAAGTGTCAGTTGACACTACTCGATGGAAGTATGAGGGATTCAGGTGCCTTCTTCCTTGTTGTTCCAATGTCCCTGAGGGTTGTCTCTCAGCATTAGTCACATCTTTTTGGCCAGAACTTAGTTAAATGGCCCCACCTAGTTACAACAGAGTCTGGGAAATAGTTATTCTCCCTGCCCCCACCTCACCATCATTGGATGGCAAATGTAACAAACTTAAAAATATGGCGTTCTCTTTCTGAAGGAAGAAGGGGAGAATGGATGTGAGGAGGTAAGTAGCAATCTCTGCCAAAGGAAACCCAGAAGTATTCTGGATTTCATGATAATGCAAAATGTCTAGGTTATAGTGATGAAACCAGAGACATAAAAAGGAACACTAGCAAATCACTTTTACACATCTCCTTAGTCACCAAAAAATTCAAATGAAAAACAAAGTTAGAAGAATTAAATTGATGCAATTACTTTTCCTTAAAAAACTAAATACCTGAAGTCCTTTATTTAAAGCAGCAAATGAACAATGCAGCCGTACCCGCTAAAAAACCCACTGTAACTGTCAGACACAGAAATCAAGAAGTTTATTGAAAACCTTTCACAACCATTATATTGTTATTGGACAATCATTTATTTAAATAATATCCTAAATACTTACAAAAATAAATCAAGTATTGCTTCTATTTGTCAAGTGTCAAAGTCTTTGCCATAGAAAATAGAAAGAACCTTTTATAAACTAAACATTGAAGTGACATCAACTTTAACAACTGCGCACTATTTTCTTTAATGGTTGCACTTTACAAATTTCCAAACTACTTCTTTGTGATGTACAGGTTCACAATAGGAATGTACGCATATAACCATACATACACATTTTTACATAGGAATGCTTCGCATTAAATATGCACACAGAGAACCCAACACAGTACTCTGACCTAAAAGCCACCCCACAGAGCCAAATATGCCAAAATACAGAAAGAGGTATCAATGTAGAAGCATTATCTAACATTCAAATCAGTGATCTAGTTACCAAAGGTGATGACATTTTAATGAAGGATACTCAGTTTAATGTTTCTAGATAAGACATTAATTTTTAATCTATACTAAATCATCAGTTCAATAGCTTTATCCTTTGGAAAAATAGAATGAACTTCAAATATTTCTCAATATATTAAGTGATCACTGTCATAGGGATACACACTTTTTATTTTAGAAAGAGGAATAGTAACCTTAGAGCAAATGCTCAAAATTAAAGATCATTTCCAATTTCGTCTGTAGTTTAATCTTTTATCACTGGAACATTCAATTCCTTTTCAAACAGAGAATGCTGGGTTTCTCTTCCCTGGCATATGCACTCAAGCCTCACAGCACAGTCGTGTATAAATCATGGTTCATGATGAGTATTTATAATGCTGCACCACCCACAGGGTGTCAATCTCACTACATTAACCAGATGTGGAAAAGAATCTCACTTCTGATCAGTTCCTGAATTTCCATACAGTTAATCACAATAATACAGAACTTTACATTACTCTTGTATATTGAGCATTTTAAAATCTACTTATCAACTAGAAAAGTGATAAATCACAAAATTTGTTTTTTCTCCATTAAAAAAAAGAATCTAGTCTTCTGTCCTAATTCAGAAACTGCATGAATTTTTTAGGAATTCCAAATATAATAATTGAAAATCTATGAGCAATTGACTGTGAAAATGCTAATTTATTGATATTGATGTTTTACAATAAATTCCAATAAAAGGGAACTTGAAGAGCTTGTAAAATCTCAATTATAAGCAAGTAGTAAACACCAAAGGAGCAGATGTCTTACATTGACCAAAATATACCAAAATGCCATAATATCTGGAAAATTTTAATTAGCATGCTAACATATTTTCAATCATTTCACTAAAAGTTGCAGGCAAGCAGAATCTAAGAAATACAAAAATGCAAACCAACAAAATAATTGCACCAATGAAAAAAAAATCAAAATCTAAGAGGTAGTCAACAGAAGTAACCCTGATGAGACTACGCATCCTGGTAGCGGCTCCTGAATCTTAAGAGACCTAACTGCAGTAGGAAATTCTTGTACTGTCAGTGATTAGAAAAAATGGACTGGAAGAGAATTTACAAACCACGTATTTAAATGAATAATACTGTAAATGGAACAATACTCATTATGCAGAGAAAGGCTGACAATAAAATCCAAATCAGGGTCTATAGCCTGCAGGCCAAATCTGTCCTACATCCGGTTTATGTAAATAAAATTGTACTGAAACACAACATCCATTTTGCTTATATATATTGTTTATGGTTGCTGCTCTACACCTATAGCAGAGTCCAGTACTTGGGCCAGATCCTACGGCTCAAAGAGCCTACACTATTTACTGAAGTATTTACCATCTTCCTCTTTCCAAAAAATTGCCTGGTCCAGACCTCCGCTGATAGGTATGCAGTTGTTGAACAGCTGCAAAGGTTAACAATGAACGTCACAACATAAGGTATTCAACTCTAAGGAATGCAAACTGATCATCACATCAAAATTAAATTCCGTTTCATATCAGAAATAGTTCTGACATTTTTCTTCCTCCATCGTCAAATTTTAAAAAGTATTTCCAAGTTACTACAAAAAGGTTCAGTACAGCACTGTCCAACAGAACTTTCTGCAGTGACAGACATTTTTTATCTGCACTTTCCAGGACGGTAGCCACCAGCCACACATGGCACCTGAGCATCTGGAAATGTGGCTTATGTGACCAAGGAACAGAATCTTTATCTTAAAGTGGCTTGTGGCGACCATACTGGACAGCACAGATTTAATTCAACTAAAGTTCTGAAGCGTGACTCTTAAAAATGGCCTCCAAAATCAGAAAACAACACCTGTGAAAAGACGAGTTTTGGACAGAAGTGCACTGAATACCGTGAACTGAGTCCTGGACAGGTTCCTTAATTCGTAAACAGAAGTCAAACAGATTCCAGATTGTTTCCTCACTGCGCCATCTCCTTGTGGGGCAAGGAAAAAAAACTATTACAGCACGTTTTTCAACAAAAGCCCTGATAATTTTATGCTTAAAAGCAATGATTATAATCATATTAAAACAGGTGTGAATGTTTTACACAAATTATATTTTTTGCCTTGCTTCCCACCAGAAAAATCACCTTTTAGGTACGTCAGTTCATTCCGTACCATTAGCATGTCAGCCACGCTGTACAGAAGCCTTTGTTTACTGCAGGGGCACAGAAGAGCTATGAAGTCTCCTGAATCTGCAGAATCGCCAACTAGTCACTTCACTATGGCAGAAGTCATTGCAATAGTCCAATCCTCTATTACATGATAAAACAGACCCACCTGATGACAGATTTGAGGATAGAGGTAAAATCTTATATATATATCAAGTCAAAAAATATAACTCTTGTATAGTTCTCCATGTACCTACCTCAAGACTATTTTAATGGACCCAAACAATAAAACAACTATAAATATGTTTTTAAATTACTACTGATTACACATTATAAATTAACCAAGTTACTGGTACAAATGAAGACATTAAACTAAAATATACGAAGTCAATATGAACTTACATCACTCTCAGAAGACAAATGTTTGAGATGTGTGCCTCATTACATGTTCCAATTACTCAAATGTGCTCCCTTACAGAAATACCTAATTCTGTATTTTTCCTCCAAAGTCTGCTGGCAAATTTCATTTTATGCATACTGATTTTTAAAGAGCTGCTATCCCCCATCATAAATTTCTTTTTCAACCTGGCAGTTAAGGATACAAACTATTTTAAGGGCACTTCTGTTTATGTTTTCTTTTGTAGTTTAATCAGGTGTTGTAGCAGGAACTTTGACAGAGAGGTTTCTTCTGGTGTTGGTGATGTGCCGCTGCTGTGCTAAGAATGACCGTGCGGGAGCACATGCACTGGGGTCTTTGCAGGCACCACTGCTGCTCACGAGTCGAGATTCCATCCCCAGTTTCTGGAATGCTAGACTCTGAAAAAACATAAGCAAACAAATAACAAGACTATTTAGAGTTTGTAAAATGCTTTTCACATATATTAAGTCATTTAATCACCAAAATTCTACAAAGATGTTCTTTTCCTCCTTTTATAGAAAAAGTAAAGGGTTCAGAAGCTAATTGATCTGTACATCATCACGTTAGCAAGGAAGAGGAAAGGAAGGCGTAAAATCCAGTTTCTCTATTTTAACCTACTCAATCTGAAATCATTAAAAATAGTAGCTTAAAAAAAAAACAAAAAGAACAACAAAAAAAACCAGTAGCTTAAAACAATATTTTAAAGTTAAGCTTAATTATAACATAAAAAAGTTCCATAGTAAGTCTTTGTCTTTGGGCCTTCACTCTACCCACTGTGAGCATAAGTAGCACAACAGCAAAACTCAGATCAAAGGGTTCTCAGTGTGGTCCCCAGATTATCATTTGCACCACTGGGAATTTGTTAAAAATGCAGTTCTTCCCTGTAGACTCTAGCCAGACCTACTAAATCAGAAGCTCTGCACAGGAGTCCAACCACGTGTGCTCTAACAGGTCTTCTGATGCACGTGTCACAGTTCACATTCATCATCATCTATCTACATCCTGATGCATGACCAAGTATGGTGATTGCAAATGATGGGTTTCATAGGGAGAGAAATCATTCTTTTTTCTCACTAGACCACATAACAGAATTTTACTAAGCTTAGAATCATGAGTAACTAGTTTAATACATAGAATAGAGTAAATGCTCAAAAGACAGAGGTAGAAAATGAATACAGTGTTATTTGGCTCAAACAGATTTATAAATTTATATATCAAGAGGCTACAGAGAAACAAAGAAAATAATACACAGTTTCCAGTCTTAACTAGGATGACTGACTCATGATGGAAGGTTCCAGTAACACCTCACCTATAATTTCCTTCATGGCCTTGCCTAATTAAGCCATATTTTACCAAACAGAGAAGGGAAGGAAGGAGCAGAGACAGAAAGAACAGTGACACAGAAGAGTGGGCATGTTTGAAGCAGGGCACCCACTTCTGTGTGGTGAAGCACCGCCTTCACACACGGACAGAGTCCATAAGCTGATACTCTCTCATACTAAATAAGCAGCAGCTAACGTAGATAATGGCTGTGTTACTCTCTGTGTGGATTAAAATAACCCAAAAGAACCACATACATCATGAAATGTTTTGAAAACATCTTGCTCAGGAGGATGAGATAATAAAACACACTTCAAATAATTTTATACTACTCTCTCCTTGTTAAGACAGACAATTACTTAAGAGTATTCCTGATCTTAAAAAGACGTGAAAGACACACTTAGAGGCTTTACGGGATGTTAACATAAATGTTGAGTACTGGAAGCCTTAATTTTGGATTGCACAGATAATCCTACTTCTACAGATATCCATATAATGCACAAAATAAATATTTTACTCAAATAAGACAATTTTTGAAATACTTATGAACTGTTGTAGGTGTGCTTCATGTGTACCAACTAAAAGTTAATGAGTCACAAAACCTATTTAGTGATTTTGAGAAGGTCAAAATCTACCAAAATCATCCAACTAAAATATACAGTTTCAGGTATGACCAATGTTAAAAATAAAAAAAAAAAGGGAGAGACTACACAAGAGAGACCAGAGTACCATGCACACAGTTGGGGTAACTTCTGCTAGGTTATATATGTCAACATGTACAGGCACTGATTTGCGATACTAAATATATTTCCTCCTATGGTTCATGGTCAAAATGTTTGATAAATACAACATCCGATCGTTGGCAGAATGTCAACTCACCTTATTGTACCAGGCAGAAACAATGAGTTTTTCTTCATAATCACGGAATTTTGCTACTTTACATTCACTCTAGAAAAAGATACAAGGACTATCAAGATTCCTGAAATAAACTGAAACTACCAAAAATGGAATTATTTTTTCACTGTGCTCATTTAGAGAATTAAAAAAATGCACTGTGTGACATAAAGCAGTCAAAATCTGAACCAAATCATGGAGAATACACACACAGAGTGCCTTTAAGAAAAGAGTAACACCATGACTAGTAAGTACTTATTTCAGAAATTTTCCTGGGAGAACAGATGTTCAACAACAACAAACAAGAAAGTGGTGATTCTCATGCTGTCCCCTACATCTAGAAAAGAAAGTAACAACCGATTTAAATAACAACAGAGCTGCACTTATGCAGGAGTCAAAACTAAGGAGAAAGAACAGATAGTAGAACATAGCACAGAAGATCCTTTAAAAATCTATAAAGCTTAACACACATTTTTATCTCTTAATTCATGGCGATCTGTACACTAGATTGCCCGTGACCATATTTGCACACTACCCTTGACATCCATTTCTTAAGTCTTCGAATATAGCAAATTCTGTAATTTCACTGAGTACCAGATACAGTTGATTCCCATAAAAAGCTATAAACTCACCCATCTGAATGTTCCTACAGCAAAATACTCATGTGCCTCCCCCATTTCGTGCATGCCTTTTGTATGAGGAGCATCTTGCTATAATATATATGATAGAAAACACTTTGCAAAAGAAACTGGAACATGCCTAATTGTAAAATCTATGAACATACAATTCCAGACTGACATCTGTAACCCAGATAGTAAAAATGATATCATCATCACCACAAAAAAAACTTAGAGACTCAGCTAATTAACGAGAAGAATGTCATCACTAACATAGCTGTGCATGATTAATTACCAATATGGCCACTTTAGCGCAAGTGCTTACTGGATTCTGTGAGCACTTGCTTCCCCTAGGAATTGCAGCTAAGGAGTTTACTTAGGTTCAAGTGAAGAACAGGGAGAAAAAAGGCAAAGAAAATCTGGTTAACTGAGTACGATACCTTTTTTAAAAGGTGAGTTTGGTTCTTTTTCTTTTCCTTTCCTTTCTCTTCCTCCCTTCTTTCTTTCATATTTTCTGGAAGAATTCTAATCCATATAATTTTAAATGGAGCTAATATAGCAGAACTCTATTAGACACTAAGGGATACCCACATGATTGGCTGTTGTGGGGAAGAGAAATACAAAGCAGCAGAGCACATACACTCGCAGAGACCAATCTCATGAGCTAGTGAGACTGTAATAAACACAGAGTGCTAAAACATGACATCTCTAACTTCTGACTGAAATGACCTCTTGTAAGACTTGACCATTTATAGCAGATATATGACAGCAATTAATCACCAGGGCTATACAAGATAATTCAAAGGAGATGTATGAACATGAACTTTTTACCTCCAGAATCTCAATTCTTCTCTCTTTCTCTGCCAACTGCTTTCTAAGTAGCATTATTTCAGCTGATGCTGGATTTAATTTGGGATCTAACGTTTTTATTACCTGTTTAAAGACAAAAATGTATTTTACATTAACTTTATCTTATCAAGTATTGAAATATATAACATTATTATCTATAGCATCTCTATAAATAAAGTGGAAAAATACCCAGAAAGTAAAATGATCCAGGTACTAACTATGGGCTTATTTAGCAATTAAATCTGAATGACAAAAATAGCATTCCATAAAGGTATGTTGGTATTAAACATCAGTACAAAAATGGAAAGATCCCTCTCCCAAAATTAAATTTCCTTTTTCCAAGGCTTGGTATTCAGACAGTAATTTATTCTTACTAAGCTTTGAGCACTAAGGTCTTGAAATAACACTATTCCTATTGATATGACAAGTATTTTTTTAATTAAAATGAATTTGCTAAGTATATGGTAACCTACTGATCCCACAAAGAAACAAAAAATTTCACAGCAACAATCGTTTTTTACTACCATTATCTAGTTAAATGTAATTTAATATATAAGATCAATATAATAGAAATTGGTGATTTTATCTGCAAACCAGAGGGTGGCTTAATCACATTTATAGAAATGACTGAAAGTTAGGTAAAAGAATATCAGAATGTTGTTTGGAGACTCAACCAAACTATGTAGGCAGCAGTTCAATAAGAAAGTAACTCAGAACTATCAGGTGCACATCAGAGCCAAAACAAATCTCCAATAAGATCATCGGTATTATGTAATCGCAAACCTATTAACAGAGATTTAAAATTATCTAAAGACTTAGGAAGATTTCACCTATATTTATAGAGGTAAAGGAAAAAGACTAAAGGTAATATGCTGAACAATCCCGTAGTTCGTTCAAAACAATTTGCCGAGTGCCGAACATGGCAGGCACTGATGGGGGCAGTCGGGATTCAGGAGACTTGGTGCCTGCCCTCACGGAGTTCACATTATAAAAGCAGTGTTTAAATCAGAATTTGGTACAAAGACACATCATAATTTATTACCTCTAAGTGATAAAATGCATGCTTGTGACTTCTTTATATTTTCTGAATTTTCTATCATGGATATTCTGTTACTATAATTCACTTTTTCTCCAAATAACGTAAAGGTAAAATATGAAATATTTATTATACAAGCAATTGTTTTTTTAAATGATAGTAGTTGATGATGGTAAGAATGTGGTATTC
This sequence comes from Spilogale gracilis, assembly GCA_004023965.1. NCBI lineage: Eukaryota > Metazoa > Chordata > Mammalia > Carnivora > Mephitidae > Spilogale > Spilogale gracilis. The sequence goes on from PITA01024386.1 coordinate 21,351, forward strand.
ATTGTCGGTGCTTTGTCTATTTAGTTGTGATCCTTTCAGAATGTCATTTAGAAATATGTATCAAGCAAGAAAATTTTCTTTTTCTTTTAAGATTTTATTTATTTTTTTGACAGAGAGAGATCACAAGTAGGCAGAGAGAGGAGAAAGCAGGTTCCCTGCTGAGCAGAGAGCCCGATGCAGGACTCGATCCCAGGACCCTGAAATCGTGACCTGAGCTGAAGGCAGAGGCTTTATCCCAATGAGCCACCCAGGTGTCCCTTATTAACATTTTCTTATCCTTTGACCTAGAACTTCCATTTGACCCATTAACCTAGGAACAAGGCTAAGATGATAAACCAAAATAAGGGGCAAGCTTTGTGTATTCATATGTGCCTGCAGTCTTATTTCTAGAAGCAAGAAGGAAAAAGAAATGGAAATGAACTCTTTCCAACAAAAGGATGATGAAGACTAAGTCAATTATGATATACCCCACTCAACTGAATATCATACAGCCATTCTTTTGTTTTGCAAACTCTGCTCCATAAGTGTCTGTCTTCTTTACTGCTGTGGTCTCAGTGCTTAGTATACTAGGTGCTCAGTAAGTACTAAATTACATTCATATAACATGAGGAAATTATTATTTTAACTTTTAAAATGTGTTTTAACTTTTAAAATCATATGTGCTATGATCATACAAATTGTGTGTGTGTGTGTGTGTGTGTGTGTGTGTGTGGTCTCCATTGTGGTCAGTAATCATGGAGACAATATACATCCAAAAAATGCCCTGGTAAGAAAATATACCAGAAAGTTAAAAGCAGTTATCTCTGAGAACTTTTCTATGTTTTATGTTTTCTACTAAGAGAATTTACAGTTTTGTAGTTGAGAGAAACTGGACTGTGTCAGGGACTGATTGGATATGTGTACCAGGGCTCTCTAGAAGGTAGGCGGAGCTGTGGGCCTGAGTTCTGCCCACTGAAATGAGGGTGAATGTGGTTCATGGCTCCCAGGCCTGCCCCACCAGCATTTTAAAGCTTCATCATATAATCCTTCTATTCAGGAACAAGAAAAATGTGTACTAAGATTCTCTAAGAGAGAATACCTATAATTAATTAGGAAAATATACAGTATTCATGGAAATAAGATTTTATGAGAATAGTACTTAGATATATTTAAGTTTGAAATAAGGAAAAAAAATGTTAAGTCTGGTAAACATCAGGATAGTGCTTAATTGTCTCATCTAGACTGAAGGCTAAAACAATTTTAAACAAGTTTGAAGAGCTAAATTTTCACAGAAGGCAAACGTTCACTTTAAGAGCTTAAGGTTCCATACTTCATAACAGTTACCTCCCCGAATGAAGTTACTCCAGTCCCCATTGAAACTGTTTCAATAAAGCCCCGTGTTTGTTTTCCCTGATGCTCATGAGTGAGAGTGAGAGGAGCATGAGGAATGACCCGCAAAGCAGGGTAGAGGGAAAGACGTCACGGGAGAGAGAGAGGAGAAACAGTCCCCCCAAGGTGGAACTGGCCTAGTAAGAACCTGAGTCAGAAGAGTTGGGCTCTGAAAGATCAGTCACTCACATTTCTTGCTTTCTCCAAGTACATTTTATATCTTTCCTCCATTGCTTTCATATCTTCATCTTTTTTCTGAAGAGCAGCTTCAAGTTCACTGATCTTTTGTGCTGTTATTGAAAAGGAAATGAAACAAAACCAATTTAAACTACTCCTTTTCACACAAAAACTGTATTTATATTTTTTTCTAAAGACTGATAAGAGAACTTAAAAGAGAAATGTTTATTTCTTCTTTGTAATGAATTCTTATCTAAAACTTTTGAACTATAACCAATACATCCTCGATCATCACATATTATTTTCTCAAAAAATACCAGTAATCTGCTTTATCCCAGTTATCTTTCTCCTTTCTCTCAAGTGTTTCAACAAGCAAATACATTTACAATGTAATTATAACCATCATTAGAAAATAAAGCATTCCTTCTATATAATGTTTAAAGGTTATTTTAACTTGATTATACATTATTTTATTTATATTTCCATAGTATTAATTCTACTATATTTTACAATGTTTGATACTCCTATATATCAATCAGTTCATTTTATTAGATTTTTTTTTGGCCTTAAGATTAGATCATTTATTAATTATTTAAATTGCTAAAAAATTATCATGGTTCTTATCTGCAATGTATTTATTAAGTGTCCAAAAACTGACACAGTTCTTTCCATCCTTCAACTAAAAAGGGCAAGTCCTTAGACGTAGTCTGATCCAGGTTTTTACAAATACCTACCATTCTGGTTTACATCTGGCTGAAGATCTTCAATGAGTTCTTGTTTCTTCTGTAATTCTTCCTGGACCTCAGTTAGTTTTTCCCTAAGTAGTGGAAAGAGCATGAAGTTTTGGAAGCAAAGAGACCTAAGAATGAAAGCTGATTTCTGCCACATAACATCTGTGGACTATAGGCAAATCACTTCTGATCCTGAAACTCCTGACCTATGAAATGGGAGTAATACCTGTCAAATATTATAGGGACTGCTGTGAGAAAGTACACTGCGTGGCACATGACGGATGCTAAAATTGTTCATTTTTTCCCCTTGCCACCCTTGCTTCCTAAGAAAGTCGAAGGAAATATTTTATTGGTTAAACATCTCACATCGCCACATGGTCAAGTTGTGACAATTATTTGCTTTGTAAACTCTTCAAATGATATTAGTGAGTGAAAAATATAGGATCTGGGATCACTGGTAGGCAGGCTGAACATTTTAGAACATTTTTCCCTTCTGGTGGCAGTGGTGAACATTCAATTGCCATCAGGGGATTTTTTTCTTATAAACAAAATCAGAAAAGGATATTAACTTTAGAAGTTTTTAAAACCCTTCCCCTTTCATATTTGAAATGAAATATCAGTTTTACTTACATATGAGCTTCCAACTTCTGCTTTAGTTTGCTGGACTATAAAAATTAAAAAAAATTGCTGTAAGAAAACTACTGTGACAAAGATAAATTTTCCAGACATCAAAATCTTTTTACCTCCTTTTGAAGTGCATTATTTAAAAATTATAAATGTTTCAAAAAAATCTGTATTTCTAATAACACACTTGTAAAAACATAAAATTTTAGGTATTATTTACTTCAAAGGGAAAGGAAAAGAAGTTGGGAAATGAAAGAAGGATGAGTACAATAGTAAAAAAGAAAAATGCTTCATATTTCTGAATACCATGAAAATGAAATTTAAACTTGAAGAAAAATAGCAAATGCAAGCTGAATGTGATATACTGAGGAGTATCAAACATTTAAAAATCATTATTTACAAAAAATTTTAAGATTTCAGTCCTTTAATGAAGAATAGACTTAAATAATTATCTTTATAATAAAGCTTTATCATTACAAACGCAAGCACTTTAATATTATCATCAAAACCAAGCAAGTGGTTTTTGTTAAAAAATAGAATTTAAAACACAAAACTTCTTCTTTAAAAAGCAGGACTTTAAATTTTAATACTGGTTCAAGATCATCTACTGAACAGATAAATGAAGGGTTTAAAGTATATAATCTGAAATATAACTCAGACACTAACACATTTAAAAAGAGAAACATAAAATCTTTAAAAATACCACAATCCAAAAATATACTCCCCCCAATAGACCCCATTTTAAAAGTATTCCCTAATGTGGCTTAGAAAAATATTTGTATTAGAGAGGTTACAATACCGTATATATGCACATACGAGATGCCGCCATGCATGAGACGATTTCTATTTTCCAAGCCCCCAGGGAAAAAAGAGAAAATCATATAAAGCATATAAAAGACAGAGAGGAAACACAACCTTTTCAGTCTTCTTTGTCATCTCTGTACTTACTCTTCATAGCTCTATCCCCCAGCAACACAGGTACAACCACTCACATTCTATCTATCCGGTATCTAAGGGACATTGGGCCCTATCTTTTTGTTGTTTTGGTTAAATGCCTTCCTCCCTCCACTGTTACTTCTTTTCCCTTCTGTATACAGATATCCAACTATAGACACATGGCTAGATATATTCAGATTTGAGCTGTTTGATCTCTGCTGAGCCCTCTCATCTGCCCCCTACAATGTTTGCCATCTAAGCCCATTAGAAACAGTGAGGCCATAAGTCTGCATGCAAGGAGGGAAGAAATAAGTGGTGACTGATGTCTTCAAAACTACGTTAAGGTTTTTGTCCTTTGGAGGTTGGTATAATCCATTTCTTCATTGCTCCTTAGTAGAAATCATTGTCTTACTCTCTCCTTCCTGTTAGAAGTTTTCTTCAATTTTGACCATAACTCTTACTAGGTCTTTTCTCAAGCCTGAGAAAAGAGCTGTGAAGACCTCACTTGCTGCATGCTCTCAATCAGAAATTACCATGAATTTAGGTGTAGCTGTTGAAGTGGAACAGATAGAAATCACCTTCCAGTACATATGGTTAATGTATAGGCTCCAAGTTGGCAAAAATCCCTGCATCTGTTATGCAGATATATACGGTATTCGAGGGTACCCCCAAAGATAAGGGTAGCACTTTCAAATACAGGATTAATGTGGGCATTGGGCAGAGTCCACACACAGCAGAATTATCACAGCATTTAAGTTACTTACACTTTCTCCTTCAGACTTAGAGCCTTGTTCCTGTAAAGATTTCTGGAGATCCTCAATCTGCTGCTGCAATTCTCGGATACGCTCTTTGCTCAGCCTATTGTAAGATGAATCATATGTATTTACTTGTATTGAAAATCAAAGTCCTTATGGATCTATGAACGTATACCCATGAAATTTAACTCACGAAATTGCATTCAATAGCAATTACAAATGCCCAACAATTGTCTGAGGCCAGGTATAATATAGAGTGTAAGTATAGTAGGCTACTGGCAAGAAAATATTTTTTAAAAAGAAGATATTTTAGAGC
>PITA01024387.1:0-26352 GCA_004023965.1 Spilogale gracilis
CGGAATGCCCCTGGAGAAGCCTCAGCTAAGCCCATCCTCACTCTAACCATCCCAGCTGCTGCTCGGTGGTCCCTGCAAGGGGCTCAGGGTTTCCTGCCTGAAGTGGGCAGGACTATCTCCGTTTTAGGTTGAAAAAAAAAACAGGGTGCCTGGGTGGCTCAGTTGGTTAAGCGACTGCCTTCGGCTCAGGTCATGATCCCGGAGACCTGGGATCGAGTCCCACATCGGGCTCCCTGCTCAACGGGAAGCCTGCTTCTCCCTCTCTCACTCCCCCTGCTTGTGTTCCCTCTCTAGCTGTGTTTCACTCTGTCAAATAAATAAAAAATCTTTAAAAAAAAAAAAAAGAAAAAAGAAAAAAAAACAAAACAGAGATGTGTTGAACTGGCTATGATCACACGGTGAGTGGGTGTCAGTGCTCCGATTGGAACAGGGGTGAGGCTAACCCCACAGCGGAGGCGGAGGCTGGGTCTCTCTCCTGGATGCTGCTGACTGCAAGGCGGGCTTCCTCCTAAGTCACCGGCCGATCTCAGCTCACCCTGCGGCCCTGAGCGCTGACCCCACAGCAAACATCGCAGAGGCTGAGCGAGAACCAGCAAGCAGCAGACCCCACCGGCCGCCTCGCTCCGCCAGCACTCCTACAAATAATGATTTCCAACATTCCTTGAGCCAAGTCCCGTGGGTCAGACGCCTTGCCATCTCACATAGGATTTTATTCTCATTTCCGTTGCAACGTGGGGCCCCCCTTTCTAGATCAGCAAGACGCCCAGGAATGTTGGAATCCATGGTCTACGATCGCAGAGTTCTGAGGTGAGAGAGCCTTCATTCAAAATGAGGGCCATTTCCTTTTCCCAGCAGAACAAGGAGAAGGAGCCCAACAGAAGGCGAGGCATCCAGTCTTCCTTTGTAGTAGGGGCGTTGGAGCCGGGTCCAAGGGTTTGGGGGACAGATGTGGCCCCTGAGTCCGGGGAAGTGGCAAATCGGGAGGAGGGGGCCGTGGGGGCCGGGCTGGGTGCAGGAGAGTGGGACCCGAGGCCACTGCAGCAGAGGAGGGTGGAGGTGGGGGAGGCGGGGACACACACACAAGCCTGGCCAGGGCTCGCTGCTTCACCCACACTGTCTACTGCCATCCTCTCCACCACATGCCAAGGAAGACCTTCCTCTCTGCGTTTCCCGGATGAAGAACGGAGCCCTGGGGGGGGGGGGTGTTTAGTAACCCACCCAGGTCACCCAGGGCCAAAGCACGGGTCCCTTCTGTCATCTCTTTCTGTCTCCCAAGATGTTGTGTTGTAAGAAATAATGAGTCCCTGGGACCAAAGATTCCGAAAATCCTGCGTTTTGTTCTAAGTGGCTTTGAATCTTCCGAGCGCCTGGGTACAGGCCTGGGCACGCTGGAGGCCCTCGGGACAAGCCACTGACCACGGTCCGGGTCCCATCATGGCCTTATCCTTCTGCAGGCAAGGCCTGAGAAGCATCCGTTTACCAGGTGGACACAGAGGATGGGGGTCGACAGCTTTCCCAGGCGTGGTGTCCAAGGTCCACGGGGCTGGGTGTCAGAAGACGTGAGTTCTGACCCTTGCTCTGCACAGTCAGCAGCCAGGTCTTGCGCACATCACTTCCCATCTCTGCCTCTCAGCTTTTCCATCCGGAGATCGGGGTTTCAGAAAAGAGGATGCTAGGAAAATGGCATCCATGCTTTCATAGGGCTGAGGTGACACAGGGCTCAGCGCTGCGGTGATGACCGTAGAGGGGACGCTCGAGAATCCTGAGGGAACCGCACGGGCCTGCAGGGGCGAGTCCCTCCCAGCCTGCCCAAGCCCAGGCTGAAACTGGGTCACGAAGCAGGGGCAGGGGTACCAAGCCGGCACCCCACGCTGGCTCCGTAAGGTCTTTCCTGTGCCTCTGGCCTGTGGCCTCCACAGATGACCTTGGGCCCCATCCCAGCACAGTAACACCAAAGCCCTGGGCCCTCTTTTCCCAGTAGAAGATGCCAGGAGCTCTTGCAGAGTCCGAAGCCCCCGTCCAGCCCTGCCATCGCCGTCCCCTGCCATGTCATGGTGAGGGGGGCCCGCCATGCCAGGGTGAGGAGGCCCTGTGCTCCGTGTCTGAGGCCCTGGCTCTCTTCCTTCAGCATATCCCTCTCTCCTCTGCGCCTCTGTTTCCTCATTTGTAAATTAAGGCTTAGACTATTTCTAAGTCCCTTTCCAGTTCACAAAGTCTTGTTGCTATTAGCAAGAAGCTGGGAGAACACGCTGGAATCGGTTGTTGGTATAAGTTTTTCAGAATGTGGTCCAACCGGTAGTGTGAGTACACTCAGAGGCTCCCTAGGCCCCCAAAACAGAGGAGTCCTCGGTGCAATTTCTTGGAAGGATCCCTACCGAAGTCTTCCTGCGCCTCCACAAGCAGGCTGACAGGCCGCTCCCTACCCCCACCCACAGCTACTTGACTAAACATCGTCTCTTGAGGATTTCAGGTTGAGGTATAAACCTGATGAGAAGGGAAGAAAGTGGTTCGTTGCACATAAACGTATTTTTAATTTTTAAAAAATTTTGTGTTTCAAGGAAAAGTCTTTGCAAGGCATAGGAAAGATTGTTTTTTCCAAAATATTTTACTTCAAGATTAGTTAAACACCATTTTCCCATAAATAAGCAAGAAAGCTGTATCCCCTGGGCAGATTTCTTTCACTGACAACAATAATTCCCAATTCTACACACGAGGCACTCAGTTTGAATAAGAACAGCTAAAATATATAAAACCCGGTGCTTCAAAACACATACACACACACTGGGTAAGCCCAGCCCCGAACAATTACAGGATTTTTGAAATGATTTTCGAAGTTTCTTGATTTCACACATCTTTGTTTAAATTAAGGGTTGCTGTCAAGCTGGGCTATCCTGTTGATCATTTTGGTTTGTGTGTCAAAGTGCAAATGATTTGTTTTAATTTAATCTTTTTCTCCTGAAAGTGTTAAAGTTATGACTCCTGCCTTTCTGTCACAATGAGGATGAATTGTGAGTTCCAGAAAAGAAAGTCTAACAATCCGAGAGATGGAAGGGCTTGTGAGGAACATGTCGGCCCACACAGAGAGGAGGAGACCGAGGCCCACCCAGAGGGGTCAGCTGTCTCGGATTGAACTCACCAGCGCCCAAAGCCAGAGACACCACCTGTTCCGACCCTGGGCTTGTCCAGCTGTGGGGCTCCCACTGGTCGTGGACACTATAAGAGAACAGAAGTCCCAGGCCCTGGGTAAAGGAGATCTGGTCTCCCATGCACGGCAGCATGTCGGTCTCCTCCACGACCTTTCTCCAGGAGGTCAGTCCTGCCAGCAAGAAACAGAACAAGACCCAGTGCTATTGTTCCCTCTTGTAAGACACCTTCCCTGAAGCTCTCTCCTCCCCACTCCCTGGGAAAGCGCCCCCTCTGTGAACACAACATGGCCCTGGTGATGTCCTTCTGTGAAAGGTGCAGAGAAAGGAGCAAGGAGGGAATGAGGCTTCAAGGGACAGGAGGTGGTGAGGCGAAGCTAGAGGCCACGCAGAGACCCCGAGTGGAATCCGATTTGGCTGCAGGCCAGGCTGTGGCTGGGCACGGTGGAGGCCTGAGGCAGGAGAGGCAGACAGGAGGCAGATTATGAACAGCCTTGCCAACCCTGTCAAGTTTGGAAGATATCCCAGGAGCAATGGGGAGCTATTGAAGGATAGTAAGTAACAAGAGACATAATCAGATTTGGGTCTTTTAAAAATTTATTTCGCTTTAAGTTGCCGAAGTAATGTGTGTGTATATTGTAGCAAGTGAAACGATATAAAAATAAATGAGGAAAAGCCAACTTTTGTCTCTGACCGACTCTCCCTCTGTTCTTCCCCCAACCCTAGATCACTGCTGCTAAGAGCCTAGAAGACATCCTTCCATGGCTTTCTCCTTCACGTCCACATTTACCCCACACACACACACACACCATGGGGTTGGTTGACCTATGACTGGAAAAGAATCGTGTTATGCTACTTAGGTCAACTTAGTACCTAACGACCCATCGATGGCATTCTCCGCAACACTGAATCTCTGTCTCTCTGTCTCTGTCTCTCTCCATGTATCTCAATGTTTGTAGACATAGATACAGTTGTATGTATGATTTCACGTAAGTGCAGGTCATACAAAGATGTCGAGTTGCTATTATTTTTCATGCTTTCTTCTATTTTTTTCATTTGTTGTGTTTTTGAGCCATATGCATTTTAGGATTCTCTCCCTAGAGATTATGTGAAAACTGGGGGCAGGAAAGCATGGGGGCTTGGAGACAGGGGACTGCCCTAGGGTCCAAGAAGGAATAGGGAGGCTGTGGGATAGAGTCACTTAGGGCATGCTGTTGAGTTCCCCAGCCGGGACTGGTTCTGCAGGTTATAGTTTAGGAGAGACACCCCCAAGCCCTGTGAGGAAGGATGATTTGGGAAAGAGAAATGAGTTCTTCAGCTGACTAGAGCTGCATTCTGGTCCACAGCTGGGCTGCTCTCACAACTCAAGGAAACTGAGTCTCACGTTCCTATCTACAGAACTGGGGGATCCCTCCTGCCATGTAGGGTCTCTGTGAGGAGTAAATGGAAGTCTCATGTGGGGAAAAGCATAGAGTAGACTCTACTGGGTGAATGGTAACACATAAGCAATCCTGCCCAGCCTGAAGGAGCCTGTTTCCACGCTCTTATCAGGGCTGCCCATGGTGGGGCCCCCAGCCCCTCCCAACAGACCTGCACCAACCCCAGCTCTTGGTGGGGCAGGCCTCAAGGGGCCAGCAGGCAGCCATGCGGGAACCTGGAAATCTCCCAAATCTTGTACCCCGTTCGTCTGCTGAGGACTGAGATCCCTTTCCTCAGGACACAGGCAACCCCTGGGTCCACTGCCTCCATCAGATTTGGTGCACAAAATCCTGAAAGAGAAGGCACACTTGTCTCAGTTCCTTAGCCTGCACACAAGGGACGGGGCCCAGGACTTTCCTTCATGGGGCGGCAGGGGTAGGGGGGAGCGGTGCAGGGGATATGTGCCCCAAGAGCCTGAAGAGACAGGTCCCAGTTCAGCACAGGCAGGGGACAGAATGTGGCCAGGAAGCAAGCTGAACCATGCGGAGACAGAGTAGCCACGGGAAGTCTGGATCCTCCTTGGCTTACGTCTGGATTCCTAGTCCCTGACCCAAGACAGGTACTTAATAGACGCTTATTGAGTGAACGCAGCAACAGAAGAGATTTCTCAGATTTGCATTCACCAGGAATTGCTAAAGAAATAATGGTAGGAGGTGAAGCAATGTGACTCCCCTCCACCCCCCACGGGGGGAAATATGAGAGAGAGAGAATTCTCCGGTTGTGTGAGGGTTCCCAGCATGGTAGAGAAGTCCGGGGTCTGGAGGGGGGCCCTGTGGGGGAGAAGAACAGGTGCAGCTCAGGACCACGAGGCCCTTGGCTCCGAGGCTTCGGTTTTAGTAGTCTGTCAGTCAAAGGCCCCATCGGGGGCTGGTTGCTGACGGGGAAACTGGGAGGAGAAACACCCTTCTCTGACCAAAGGCAGGACACACACATGCACACGCACACAGGTACACACAGCCCAGGCCACCCTAGAGGAACAGAAGGTGGGGGGGGGGAGGGAGATGCCCAGGGAGAGAAAGTGAGCTTAGAGAGACCAGAAGGAGGGAAGAGGACTGAGGGCAGAAGGGGCTCAAGGCTTCAGGAACAGGGGCCGAGGCCAAGCCCCAAGTTCTGGAAGGCTCGGGCAGCGTGGTGCCAGCATACAGCTGGGCGGGAAGGCAGTCCTTGTGCTGCCTGGGATTTGCTCTGCGAATTGAACGTCCTCCCATCACCGCCTCCCCACCGGTCCTGGTCTTCTCCATCTGCACAATGAGACCTTCCCCCACAGCAGCCCCCGCGCCCCCCACGGGATAAGACATCTCCCAGGCCACCTCCAAGCCCGCAGGTCTTTCTGGATGGCCGGGACTGCTTCTGACCCTAACGGCCCCCCGAGTCAGGGCAGCGACAAGGCCTCCAGAGCCCAACTGCCAGGGAAGGCTTTCAGAAAGACATAGGGGAGCCTGGGCACCGAGGCCTGGAATGCTGAGGCACTTCTGGGAAGGCATCCTAGAAGAAGGGCAAGGAATGCTTGAAAGGGGGCCTCCCTGGGGCCTCTGAGCCCCCCAGGGTGGCGGCTGTGCCGGGAGGCCAGGAGCCCCTCGCCGGGCTCGCTGGCAGCCCAGGGCAGCAGCCGGCCAGTGTCCCCTCGGCTGCAGACAGCCTGGCTCCAGGCCCACCTCCCAGTGCCCTGGCCCTGACATCTTCTGGGCAGAGCCGCGGTGCCCGGGGAGCCGTGTGGATGGTGTTAGTAAACACGCTTTCTTGCGCCCAGGCTGGCAGGGCCTGTGGGCAGCGGGAGGGCGAGGAGCTGGCAGCTCCCACGGCTGGGCAGGCGGACGGGCGGGCAGACAGGCGGGCGGGCCGCCCCGCACAGCCAAGCCAAGGCCCAGAATGGAGCAGCTGCTCCCGTCGCCATGGAGACGGGGACTGAACAATGAGCAGCCAGAAATGCAGCATGGCCGCCGAGCACCCACCGCGGGCCCTGCACTCCCGCCGGCCCTCACACCTACACACACGCGCACACGCTTGCACACACACATGCGCGCGCGCGCACACAGGCCTCTCTGCTGGGGAGAAGCAGCGGGACGACAGGAGGGAGAAGCAGGGGGCCCAGAGGGGGCGGAGGACCAGGTCAAGGAGACCGAAGCAGAGGGTGAGAAGCAAGGGCGAAGGTGATCACAGCTTCGAAAAATCTCACCATTTGATTCCAGCTCAAAATATGTTTTTAAAAACTAGCCAGCTTTCCACAGGGTCATGTGGTGTCTTGGAGTCTTATATAACAGGAGATCTAAAGGGGGGCTCTAATTAGCAAAAGGCATCTGGAAACAAATCCCCTTGTACTTAGGGAGGGGTAAGGTGAGAGAGCCTGATGGAACGTTTGGGCCCAGGAACTTAGAACGCCTTTGTAAATGGGCCTTTAAATCGACCTGAAGCCTCTGTCATTCCTCCTTACAGAGAATGTGAAGGGAGGGCTGAAAGGTTTCCTCAGGAAAGCAGCAGGAAGCTGTGTCCAGAGGCCTGAGGGGTGCAAAGGGACGCAAGGGGACATACAGGAACAGGGGAGTGTGGGGGGACAGGCGTGGGGGCCTGTGCAGCAGGGAGCTGGGCAGGCTCTGCTTATGGTGCTCCCAGTTTTCCTGAACACTTACTCTGTGCACACGGACAAAGAGAGATGAACGTGTCAACCTCTGCCTTCCAGGAGGCCCTTGGGACCCTGCGGGGGCGGGGTCCACAGTGAGCGCAGTCATCTCCACCTGTTGACCTGAGTAAAGGAACAGAACCCTCCCTGCACAGCACTCTGCCCCTTCACCAGCCAGCCACCAGTCTCTCTTTTGTGCTCCCATTCTTGTTTTGACAACAAAAACCCAGGTCTGGGAGCATAGGGAGCCTTTCTGGACCAGCACCCCAAGACAAGTAATTCCATCCCAATTTCCATCAAGCTCTTCACCTCCTGGGAGACTGATTTCCGGTGACTTGGCCGGACTCCTTCCTGCTTCAGAGCAGGTAGGTACCTGCTAGGCCCTTGTTGTAGAAAAGACAGGACCACCCACGGCTCAGCCTGATTCGTGTGAGCGTTAACTGAGACATGTGAGGGATTATGATGTCCACCTCCCCACTCCCTAGTTTGGAAGGGATCTACTTTAAAGATCACAGCAGGTGAATGCTTGAAAAATAGGGGAACCTCAAGCGAGTCTGACCTCCAAGCAATACAGGGAGAGGGGATGGACTGAGGGGAGGTATGAGAAAGCAGGATGTTGCTTTGGTTTTTAAAGGGAGAATGAGACAGGGGACAAGAGAAGACAGAGGCAAATGGGAAAGGGCTTGGGAAGAAAAGGGAAGATGACGGGGTGTGGAGAGATGTCTCCCACTAATAAATCTCATGAATGGAGTCCTGTTCTAGCACGTTCCAGTGAACATAGTAAAGCACAGCCCGAGACATCCCAAGGGCCCCACCCTTGGCTTCACAGCAGGGAAAGCTACAGGTGCCACCGAAGGTGAAACCTAAGAAAAGGACAGAAAGAGCCGGAGGACTGAGCCCACCCACTTCCCGGCTCGCTATGGGAGCCCTAAGAAGCAATCTGCGCTGGCTCCCAAGTGGCAGAGAGGGAATTAAAACCAGAAGGGAAGGATCAGAGAGAGACCCTTTCCCCTCAAGAGCCACTTTAGTGGATGAAAAAAGCCAGGCGATTTTTAATCATCACAAATCGTTTGAGCTTCTGGCTCCATCGTCTGAAGCCCGGGCGGCCTCCCCTGGTCCCCTGGTCACTGGCTGATGCTGGCAGGTCTCTGGTGGTCCGAGTTCTGCCGGGAGAGGGCCCACGTACCTCTTCCTCCCCACTTCCTGGAACCCTAGGCCTGTCCTCCTGGGTCCCCGGTAGAGGCCAGGCAAGCTGACCCGGCTTATCTAGGGAAATCTGACAAGACTCCGGCCCTCAGGGGTATGGCCGCTGGCAAAACATATGGTGCATCGTAAATAGGACTTCCTTTTAGGAAATGAGCCGTTGTAATTAAATCCCCATTCATTTTTTGTAACATACACACAGAGACAAATAGATCTTTATCCTTTATAGGCAGAGAAGAAAAATAGCTTGTGAGGGACAGAGATTCTCTGGTGTCAAGTCTTATCAAAGGCTTCCTAGATCCAGGTGGAGTGGGAACTTTGGGCCAGTGGCTGGCTCTTTGCTCTCTCCACATCAAGCGAGGGAGCGCTCCGGCATGGAAGAGTGCATTGGCCTAGAATTTGCAGGGAGGAAGCTACCTCTTCTTCCCATCTCACAGCTGTCCAACACAGTGAGCTCGGGAAGAAAGCTTAAATTAGATTTGTCTCAACTGCGTTTAATTTGATTCTGTTCAACCCAAACCCTGACTATGAGTTGTGCACAGGTCTAGAGACGGGAGAGAGACACAAGAGGAAAAAGGCAGGCTCCCGAGGGCCCCGGGGAGGGGTGCTGACCAGCACAGGGCTCAGTTCCATGGGAGGGGTGCAGGGTGAGGGGCCTTGGTTTATTCCCACTGAGCCTGGGATGGTTTGGGGGTGACAGGGAAGGGTAGGATTTACTTAACGGAGACTGGCACAAGCACACCCAGGGAGAAGGGAAAGTGGAGGGAGGAAACAACCAAGGTCCTGGGGTCTGTCCCATACTAGAGTCTCAAGTATCATGGGTGACGAGGTACAGAAACGAAGAAACTGGACATCACTCCTGGCTTTGGGAACCAACCAGACATAAGACTCAATTTACTTGCAAGGGACATTTTCTTTCTCAAAGCAAACAGAAACCCCAAACTAAACTACTGCTGTTTCTCAGTTTCTGAATAGCAGGTGAAAGGCACTGATTTCTTTGGTGTGCGGGAAGGGGGGGTCTCTGAGGTGATCTGGGGTCAGCCATAGCCATAGCCCTCTTGCAAACCCTCAAAATTGCAAATACCATGGGGGGGGGGCGGGGCTGCCCTGTACCTAGAGCTTCCAAACCAGTGGAAAACCACAAAGCTTCTTTGAGATGCAAATGTTGCACTTGGGGCTGGGCAGACAATTCTGATCACTATCTCCCCAGGACCAGCTTTCTGTAGGGCTTTTGGCTTATTGACCCTGAGGAGGCTAAGTCACAGGTACCAAAGCTTCACACAAGGGAGGAAGTGCGAACGGCCATTTGGCAAAAGCACAGAAAGTGCCGGAGGGAAAAGGCAGCTCCATCTGGCATGATCAGGAGAAGCTTTAGGTCCCAGGGGCAGAGTTCAAGACCCGTGGCTTGCTGGTGTTCCAATCCTGACTCCAAAGTGTAATAGCTGTGTGACTTTGAGTGAAGTACTAACCTCTCTGTGCTCCAACTTCCTCCTCTGTAAAACAGGGATAAAAACAGTGCAATGCCCTTCTCCAACGATTATTGAGAAGATTGCATAAACCAGTGTCTATAGAACATGGATGACAGTGCAGGGCACAGAATTTCTTGTCCCTGGGCAAATGGTTTAAGTAGTTGTGCAGAGACTGGGAAGGCAGGGGCATAACAAAACCATTGTAGACGAGGAAAATGCTGTGTTAATTCTTGGCACTCTGAGACAGTTCAACAATTTAAAACATTTCCTTGTAGTCCTTGTGGTTCAAAGATGATATGGACCACCTCCAGAAGGGGCTTCCACATTCCGGCACACAAGGCGTCACAAAAGGAGGCCGAGCATCGGATTGGAGGTTGAACTAGATGATGTTTGAGATCCCTTCCAGCCCTGACATTCTGTGCCCTTCACTGGGCTTTTCACAGAGGGCGGTGCCGCCCAGTGCTCCCTGGGCCTTGAAAAAGGGAGTGAGAGCGTAATGGCTGGTGCTCCCTGACCAGTCCTGCCAGAAAGGTCTTCCCCGGATGGCCCATAGGCCTCCCTGGCTGGTGCTCCCTGACCAGTCCTGCCAGAAAGGTCTTCCCCGGATGGCCCATAGGCCTCCCTGGCTGGTGCTCCCTGATGTACCAAATGGATCACTTAGAAAGTCTGGGTCTTGCGGCATATTATTCTTCAGTAAGGCGGGGTTGGGGGGTAAACGATAGGGAGTTTTAGGTTTTCTCACTATCTCTCTCTGCCTCTGTCTCTCTCCATCATCTTTTCATAGACCTTCCTTGAAAGATTCAGAAACTGAAGCCTGATACCTTATCCAGCATCACACACAGCCCCTCCCTGCCTAAGCTCAGGTGCCCATCCCTCCTAACCACCATAGCCTCCCTGTGCTTTTCCCATTTGCAAAGGACTTTGAAGTAGGGACACTTGGGTGGCTCGGTAGGTTGGGCATCTTACTCTGGATTTTGGCTTTGCTCAAGATCTCAGGGTCCTGAGATGGAGCCCCTTGTCCTTGGGCTCTGAGCTCAGCAGGGAGTCTGCTTCTGTCTTCGCCCCTCTCCCCTTCACAAGCATGCTCGCTCTCTATCTCTAAAAATAAATAAATAATTTTAAAAAGATTTTATTTATTTCTTTGTCAGAGCAAAACACAGCTAGAGAGGGAACACAAGCAGGTCTAAGTAAGAGAGAAGGAGAAGCAGGCTTCCCTCCGAGCAGGAAGCCCGATGTGGGGCTTGAACCAGGGACTCCGGGATCATGACCTGAGCCGAAGGCAGATGCTTAACGACTGAGCCACCCCGGTGCCCCCAAAATCTTTTTTTTTTTAATGTTTTCAAGTAGAGGATCCTGCCCTACCCCAGAGCATATATCAGTGGGCCCATTATACAGAGATATAAACCAAGGCATGGAGAGGTTAAGCGATCTGGTGCGTGGTACAGCTGGGATGCAGGCGCCTCTGACAGTACCCTTCCACACAGCTCTTCTCCTTCACCCCGCACCTCCATTTCCCCCACCAGCAGCCCTGAGCTCATCCCCTTCTAGTTCACATCTGACCACCGTCCACCCCATTGCTGCTACTTCCTTTTTGCCAAGCATCTCAGTTCCAGGCTCTGTCCATCCCCCTCTAGGACTGTTTTCTCCCTAAGGAACCACACTTCACTCAGGAGCAGTCTCCCCCGACTTTGCATTGAACAAAAAGGCAGTTTTCACAGGGATAATTAGGCTCTACCCAGCTTAGTGCTTGCAAATCGCTACAGCATTTACCCATCCATGGTGAGTTCTTCGAAGCAAGCCCGTGAGATGGACAGTGTCCTCCCTCTCATGCCATGCAGCAAAGGGGCACACAGTAATAAGAGCTGTTTCCAGTCCCTGGTCTGCCCACTAGTCAGGGAAAGAATCAGGAGAGACCCCAGTGGACTTCCCGCCCCACTCTCTAACTCTCAATCCTACCATGCAATGTCCATTTCTTGCCAGGGATTGGCCTTCTTTCTCAAATAGGTATCAGGAATCACTTTAAAGAAGAGGAAGATCACTTCAAGTTCCAGAAATGTCAAATTGGCCAATGATCGCAAGAAAAAAAAACGCTTGGCCTGGAGACCATGATGGACAGGCTGGTCCCAGTTCTGCTATTTACTGGGTGTGACTGCGGATGCGGTCTTCTCTGCAGGGCTCACTCTTCACCCGTGGGATGACGTGGCGACCCTCAGAGACCCCTTCCAGCTTCCAGCATCTCTGCTCCCATCTTCTGATCTGACCAGCAGATGTACTCTGGAGAGATGCACAACGGAGCCGAGATGCACACAGAAAGAGCGTTTGGGGAAGGTCACCCTTGACCTAACCTTCTAGTTTTCCGTGAAACTGTCGCGACTGGAATGCCAGGTAAATGATTAAAACGTGAGCGGGCATTGTTCTGGCTTTCTTCATGATCCAGTCATTTAATCCCAACACCGCTGTGTGAAATGTATTCCTGTTTGCATGGGGGAGGCCCATGGGTTTTTAATTCTTCTGTGGGAAACAAAGGCCCTCATTCACTTAACAGTAACTCAAGAGGGTCGCTTCTGCTCCGACCAGTCAAAAAATGTTGTCTGGCCACGAGATCTCATCATCGAACTCAAGAGGCGAAAGAAAGCTCTTTTTACACTGGGTCCCTTTCATACGTGGCAAAGCCCGTGTTTGCATTTTCCTCTATGAATAAGGTCTCGGGTTTATTTTATAGAGAAATACATCAAGCCAGAGGTTTTAATGACAAGATAATGAGCAGAGGAGGACTCTATTTGTTGCAAAAGGATTTGTGTTACAGAAAACAAAGTGACTTTACCATTTGTTTTTGGAAGAAAGATTTGGCAGCTCCCTTCAATGGGTAGCAGAGATGCGACTTCACACACATAGGACAGATTTCTATCCAATTTACGAAACTTCCCAGAGAACACACCCTTCATTCCCAGAGGAATGCACAGATGACATCTAATTTATGGCTCATGAGTTGTGATACAAATTTATTCATGGAAGACAAATATGTCATCTTCAAATAGCTCCTAAGATAGAAGAAGGAATTAAATTCCCAGCGAGGACCATAACGTAAAAGGTTTGTCGTCCAGCCCATTTGTCTTCTTGGCTCATCCGTCTATTCCAAGCCACCTGTGTGGTGAGAGGGCTGATCAGTTTGCAAGGCACTGTGGGAAGGCACGGACGCTTGGGCGGGACCAGCTCCCCCAGAGACACAGAACTTCCCCCCAACTTTGACCCTGACCCCGCCACTGGTTTTGCAGTTTTGTCAGAATATCAGCTACCTGCATGTATGCCTGAAATACAATGAAGAATTTGATAAAGCCTTGAAAGAGGTCACAACAAATAATTACAGGAATTCCAAGGAGTAATCACCACTGATTGGATCTTCCAGGAGTGTTTAAAAAATAATAATAATAAGGGGGCCTGGAAGGGTCTGGAGCAGCCTGGACCACAAGAGCTTCCAGCAATGATGGAAATGTTCTCCGTCTTCTCTGGACAGTAGGGTCGCCACTAGCCATGCATGACCGTTGAACATTTAAAATGTGGTGAGTAAGTTTGAAGACACGTATTTTCTCTTTTCTTTAAGGGTATATTTTTTAACTTTTTAATTTTTTTTTCATTTTTATTGTGGTAGAATACATATGTAAAATTACCACTTAAACTGTTCTTTAGTGCATGATTCAGTGGCAAGAGGGACATTCACAACATGGGCCACTGTAGGCACTGTCGTCTCCAGAAATGCTTCATCCTCCAAAACAGAAGCTGTGTACCCATTACACATGATTTTCCACTCCCCTTTTCCCCCAGGTTAGCCCCTGGTAACCTCTATCCCGCTCTCTGTTCCAGGTACTTGTATAACTGCAATCGTGTAATATGGGTCCTTTTGTGTCTGATTTATTTCACTCAGCAGAATGCTGTCAAGGTTCATCCATGCAGTAGCATGTGGAGAACTCCCTTCCTTTTAAGATTAAATAGTATCCCACCGAGGTCTATACCACATTTTGCTTATCGAGTCATCTGTTGATACCTCATTTCATTTTAACTAATTTTAATTTAAATGGCCACCTGTGGCTCCCGGCTACCATATTGGACACTAGATTTGCAGGATTTGGGCAGGGCTGTGTGTTGGAGTATATGTGGGGGAGTATCTGCAACAGAGGCAGAGGGAGAGAAAGAGAGAGAGAGAGTGAGAGCTCCCACAGGCTTGCACACAGGAGGTTGGAGGGGTGGTGTTGGAATGAGGAGCATTCAAAGAGAAGGAATTCTGGTGAGCACAAACTCAGGGGGAGAGATAAGACCTTGACAAAGCAAGAAGGTGCTGGCTGTGAAGCCTAGGGTATGTTCAGAAAGGTAGAAAATGAGGCTTGAAAGAAAGGTTTAACCAAATCATAAATAGTCTAGAATATAGGTCTAAATATTTGAATTATTTCAAAATGAATTGTTTTTCTGTGAACAATTGCCATATCGCCTGCATCTTCAAGCCCTTCCGATCCTCACTCCTATTATTTTATAAAGAATCAGGATCCACGGGCGCCTGGGTGGCTCATTTGGTTGAGCAACTGCCTTCGGCTCAGGTCATGATCCCGGAGACCCAGGATCAAGTCCCACATCGGGCTGCCTGCTCGGCGGGAAGCCTGCTTCTCCCTCTCTCACTCCCGCTGCTTGTGTTCCCTCTCTGGCTGTGTTTCTCTCTGTCAAATAAATAAAATCTTAAAATAAATAAATAAATAAAAGAATCAGGATCCAATGCGGGCCACATACCTGCAGGACTCCATTTGAGGAAAAATAATGTATATGAAAGTTCCAGGCTAGAAAGCAGGTGAGTCAGACAGACATTGTTAAAGTTGCAAGGGAACATAGCCTCACTTCACAGAAGGATTCACTAGATATTTCCTTTCCATACAGGGCTCCCTTAAGGCACGAAACATAGGATTCCATCTATAAATAAAAGGCACTGAGAGCTTTTCCAGGCCCACTCTGACGGGACCAAGCAAAGCACCCCCAGAGCACCTCTGCTCCCTGCAGTGCGATGACGGTCAGTTGGCGTCCAGATTGAGGAATCTGTGGAAAGACCTCGAGCTCTCAAGCTGAAATCTCTTCCTCGAGAAAGTGAACTTCCCTGCAATGCGATTTCCTCATCTGCCAAATGGAAAAATGCATAGGAATTTGCAGGTTTTTATGTAAAGTGCCTCAGGCAAGGTCTGCACAACTGTAGAAGACAAAAAAATAAAAAAAAAAAACACACACACACACACAAAACCAACAGCAAAAAAGGAAAGGCAGATGGGTAGGGGCAGGAGTCTTTGAAGTTATATTATTTACAAAACAACCAAAACCAGTCATGATTGGACAAAATGTTGCCAGGACTCAGGGCATCTTATGGCGCATGACTTAATGTGGCAAAATAAAAACAGTAGACCTCGGTGGAGGTTTTATTGCCTCCGCAAGTCTCCTGGGAGGGGCTGTAATGTTCCCCGCCCCCATGTGGGGCTTCAATTCCATGAGCAGCTTCTTAGAGCTTCAGTCTCGAATGTGCAGGATGAGGAGCAATCAGGCCAAGCAGAGCAGGAAGAATACAAATGCAAAAATCAGATATGCTTGCTGCATGGGGCAAGAAGATTCAGGATACAGCTCAAGATAGAAGAGCTGTGTTCTCCGTGGGATAAAGGTGGAGGCTGAGTCTCAGAGAGATTTTCGTTTTCCCTAAGATGATACAGAAAGAGTCCATGGATAGAGCAGCAACCAGAACTCAGACCAATGTCTAGTGAATGCAGAAGAAATGTGTACTCCTTCTGCTGGCTTACTTCCAGCCCCATGGACCACAGCTCAATAATTGACTAATGGTAGGCATAGGAGAGGCTCTGAGACCTTGGAAGGCGTGAATTTCCCACAAGAAGGGCTACTGAAGCATATTTTAGGGACGCTAGAGAATGCATCATCCCAGTATTTCGCAAATGTGGAAACTGAGGCTCGGACACAGGAAATGACCACACACAGGCAGAGCAGACTCATAATTCCCAAACGACGCTCTTCCCTCTGTGGCAGGAAAATGCAGAGGAGTTTCTCCTCTTTCTTGTGGTTCAGAACTACCCCTTGCATCTCTGTGTTAGGATACTTTTCCAAGGCATGGTGACAGTTGACCCTGAACAAGACCAGGGCTGGAGGAACCAGCACTCTGCGCCCCTCACCCAGCTGAAGATCTGTATATATGTTTTGATTCCCCAAAAACCGGCAGCCTTACCAATAACATAAGCCACCAACTAACAAGTTAATTTGTACATGCATTTGATGCTGTATTCTTATACTGAAGTAAGCCCAAGAAAAGAAAATGTTATTAAGAAAGTCGTAATGGGGGCACCTGTGTGGCTCACTTGGTTAAGTATCTGACTCTTGATTTCAGCTCAGGTCATGATCTCAGGGTTGTGAGATCAAACCCTCCTTCAGGCTTAAGATCATCTCTCCCTCTGCCCCTGCTCCCTCCTTTAAAAAAAGAAATCCCAAGGAAGAGAGAATACATTTACAGTACCATACTGGAAAAAACCCATATACGTGGACCCACTCAATTCAAACCCGTTATACAAGAGTCAACTGTACTTGGAGTTGTACATCCAAGGGTTCCTCCAGGAAACCCTGACCCTCTGCTTACATTTCCTGGACCCCTGAATCAGTGTTGGAGAAATGAAATGCAGGCTTAGCCCTGACTGGGGACTGTGGCAACAGATGCTGAACTTTAGCTGAAAATCAGTATATTCGTGAAACTAATCCAGAGACAGTGTGGGGAAATACACAAATAAAAGAGTTTCTAAGGGTAACAACACTCCATTACCACCACCAGCAGATCACAAATCACTCTGTGTGTGTGTGTGTGTGTGTGTGTGTGTGTGTGTGTGTGTGTGTGTTGCAATCACAAATTGCATTTGTATGGTGTTTTCTACATTTTAAAGCATTTTCATATCGACTCTATCATTTGCTCCATGGAATGCATTCATATCTATGGAACTTGTAATAGTCTTTCTTTTTTTTTTTCTTTTAAGTCAACCCCAAATTGGTCCCATCTTTCATCATTCTCTGCCTACATGGAATCTGCAGTTTCCATGCAAACTGAGTTGCTTAACAGCTCTGCACCTTTGTTCTCTTCTTGCTTTCTGGAATGTCTTCCTTCAATAGAGCTTTTCCCCTGAATACCTCCTTTTTATCTGTAAGATAAGTGCTGCTTCCTCCAGGGAGTTCTCCCTCACGTTTGTGATCACCCAGGTCTACACTCTTAGTTTCTCAGGGCAGGGATCCCACCGGACTCACATCTGTATCCCCCATACCTGGCACAGCATCGAGCAGGTGCACCATGGGGTTCTGACTGCCGAGGACAGTGAGGCCCAGAGAGGCCGGGTGATTTGCTTGGCCTCACAGAGTAACTTCACCCCAGCTTTTGGATTAAAACCCATGCATCCTAACTCCCAGCCCAATGCAGCAACCGAGCAGGAGGGAGGGGTGCCATCCAGAACCAGGGTCCAGCCTGCTTTGCACCTGTAGTACACTTTACCAGGAATCCCTGCTTCCCTCTTGACCCTGGTGGGTCCTGAGCTCTCCCACAGCCCCCTCTGTGGGGAGGGCCACAGCACACAGGGGTAGTATTTCCTCTTCCCTCTCCTTAGCGGAGTTCTGGAAGCACCTAAGTGACCGTGGCTGTCCTGCTGTATCAGTTTCTAGTTGCGCCGGGAAGGGTCACAAAGGATGTCTGGGGCACGCTTTCATCCCAGGCTTGGGTTTTATTTTGTTTCCTTCCTCATTCCCAATAGCCTTTCCAGTGCCCTGTCATAAAGTTGCAGGGCTTTTAGAATTATTTATAATCCCATTTGAAGCTTAAGTGAACTTTTAAAAGCCTCCAGTCTCTTCGTTGTGTTTGTTTAGGCACAGGTAATATAATAATTCGCAATGATGCATTTGAAAGTAATTATCTTGTAAAACTTTGTCTGATGAAGCCTAATGGGTTATTGGGCTACTGGAAGCAAAAATCATTTGGGTTGAGCCACAACGTCATGATGTTCTTCAGACCACTCACAACGTATGTATGACACGTGTGTGAAGCCTCGGGAGGCTGGTGCTCGTGGGTCCTGGGACAGCCAGTGTATGAGCCCTGCTCCCTCCAGGAGCTCATGGTGGAAAGGGAAATGCAGATGACAAGCAGACCCTGAGAAGCACAGATGAGTTATAATAAGCAGGCTGAAAGAAGGAGTGCTGAGTGAAATTCTGAAGTTCCATTAAACTTGGTCAGAGGAAGACGGCCGGGAGGAGAGAGAGTCTAAGCGGGGCTTAGCTCTCCTATGCTGCGGGGCTTACATTTCATTTGCTACAGGGCTGTACGGTAGGACCTGGCAAAGAGGAAGAGCGAGTTGTCCTGGAAAGTCACTGGTGACACAGAGGGAGAAATCAAAAGGAAAGACCAAGGGGAAAGGGAAGAGAAGAATTTCAAGGCAAATGAGAATCAAACGACACCTTTC
Organism: Spilogale gracilis; assembly: GCA_004023965.1. Lineage (NCBI taxonomy): Eukaryota > Metazoa > Chordata > Mammalia > Carnivora > Mephitidae > Spilogale > Spilogale gracilis. The sequence goes on from PITA01024387.1 coordinate 18,425, forward strand.
TGTCCTCTCCCTGTCCCATAAAATGGAACATGAGCATTGGAAACAAAGTCATTGCTTGGTCCTTGGTCCCCCTCTTCCTCAAGCGGAGTAGATTTTCTGTAAGGTTAACAAAGTTTCAGCTTCAGAGTCCCCAGTCCACTGACTTCTTTTAGGGCTATAGCCAAAGTAAGTCACTCTAGCAGTGATTGGTAAAGAACAAGATCTCTCTCACTCTGACTTCCCCGTGGCGATCTCTCCCCTACTGCTGGCATTATGGGGATCCGGCTAAAGGGAAATTGATAAGAAATACTGTGTCCACAAATATAGGCTAAAATCAATACTGTGCCACTACAACAGGAATATTGATAACAATCTTGATAATGAAAGCTGTCACTTCAAAGAATATTTAAGAATCATCACTGCACGAGAGTGCCTTGAAACCTTAACAGCTCATCTGCGAAAGAAACTTGATGGAGAGTCTTCCAAAATTTACAGTGGTGAAACAGACACTTTACAAAGTCTAAATTATTTTTAAAAGAAAGATGATCCATTTTGTGCTAGAGAAAAGAGAATTATCTTTCTGTTCTCCCTACAGACAATGAAACTACAAACTGTTGTTGTATCAAAAGACAACCAGGGGTGCCTGGGTGGCTCAGTTGGTTGGGCGACTGCCTTCAGCTCAGGTCGTGATCCCGGAGACCCGGGATCGAGTCCCACATGGGGCTCCCTGCTCGGCGGAAGCCTGCTTCTCCCTCTCTCACTCTCCCTGTTTGTGTTCCCTCTCTGACTGTGTTTCTCTCTGTCAAATAAATAAATAAAATCTTTAAAAAGAAAAGAAAAGAAAAGACAACCAAAAAAAGTAGAACACAGTATTTCATGGGGTCGCTGGCCCCTCTGTGATAAAACTATCCCGAGTTTTCTGGGGTGCCTGGGTGGTTCAGTCGGTGGGGCATCCAACTCCTGGTTTGGGCTCAGGTCATGGTCTCAGGGTCCTGAGATGGAGCCCAACCCGGAGTCCTGAGGCTCAGCGGGGAGTCTGCTTCTCCCCTCTCCCTCTCTTTCTGCCCTGCCTCCCACTTGTGTGTGCATGCGCTCTCTCAGTCTCTCTCTAATAAATAAAGCTATTAAAAAACTATCATGAATTTTTTGAGATTTATGATAGTTTTGGTGTTCAGCATTTTTGCTGTGATTTTATTTTGTGATTTCTTTTATCCTAAATAAATATTTATTTTCATATCAATGCTGTTTTGGTAATTTTGTAAAGAAGATTTCAAAAGTTGAATACACCTCAATCCACTGTGCCCTTGCTCTGTCCCCACCCTCTGCCGAGGGTCATGGCCATCCCGCCATGAGGACTCAGCTCCAGGCACACACACAGCCCCTCCTCCACCTTCTGGAAACTCTGAACCATGGGGATCTCTAGCCTGTGGCTCCCACACGGGTAGACCCAAGTCAGTCCCAGTGTTTCTGACCCCATTGTGTCTGTCCCAGCGTGAATATCCCAGGGTCCTGGTTCCGAAGACCCCCTCCAGAAACGTCTGTAAGGAGGTCAAATTCTCAGCTCATTAGTGGAGTGCAGAGGTGGGAACTGAGGCCCCAACTCAGAGTTCATGGACAGGCATTTCCTGCCTCCCAGGCCCTGGATCAGGTGCCAAAAACTCAGATGGGATAAAACATGGTCTTGCCCTAGAGAAGGAGACATTCTAGCAAACAGTGGTGTTGTAGCAGAGTGGCTTTGATATAATGAGAGAGGGCTTTCGAATCCCGATCTCCTGCCTCCCAAGCCAAGATCAAGAAATGTTCATAATGAAAGACTCAAGGACCAAGCTAGTTACCAACTAGCTCACTGTTAAGTCAAACAGAGGAGAGTGGCTAGTTAGCCATCACTGTCCCTGCCACTGTTGGACCTTCAAGTCTCTGTCACATTGGGGACATTTTTTTTTTAAGATTTTATTTATTTATTTGACAGAGAGAAACACAGCTAGAGAGGGAACACAAGCACGGGGAGTGAGAGAGGGAGAAGCAGGCTTCCCGGAGCAGGGAGCCCAATGTGGGGTTTGATCCTAGGTCTCCGGGATCATGACCTGAGCCGAAGGCAGTCGCTTAACCAACTGAGCCACGCAGGCGCCCACATTTTTTTTTTTAATGAACATTATATGAGACTTCTTACGTGCCAGGAATTGTCCCAAGAAATCTACATAAATCAACTAACTTAATCCTCATGATAATACTAGAGTTTGGTGGTATTAGCTCCCCTTGCAGATGGAGAAACGGAAACATGGACAGACTGAGGTTTACCTGGGCTCCCAGAGGTAGGGGGAGGTAGGGAGAGGCAGGGAGAGGCAGGGAGAGGCAGGGAGAGGCAGGGAGAGGCAGGGAGAGGCAGAGCAGCTCCGGACAGGGGGGGCAGTTCACCCATTAAGCTTCCTGCAGACTCTAATCTGATTCTAAAAGAAGCCACGCTGGGCCCTCCCCACCCAGATCAGAGTTCAGGAGGATCAGTGCAAGCTGGGAGGCTAGATTAATTAGGTGGAAGGAAGGCAAGGAGGGGCTGGATTCCTAAGGAAACCCCCACTGCACCAGGAGATCGCTAAGCAGGTGTCAGAAGTCTCCCTGGGAATTTGGGCCTGGAAGTCACATGAGTTATCGGCACCTGGGCTTCCTCACCTGTGAAAGGGGGACAAAGTCCCATGGTGACGGCCATGAAGTGCCCAGGTAAGAATCAATGCTGTTCCAGGTTAGAAAGGCCTTGGCAAAGAGGCCAAAGTGGGGCTGGGGGCGGGGAGGGGGAGAGGGGTCTTCAAACAGGAAGAAAAAAGAAATAGAATTTTAGCCAAGAGATACTCTTCTTGTGGTTTCTGCCCGGGATATTTAATAACTGCTTCAATTAAACACATTTCTGGGTATGATGGTTTGTGTTCTAGATTCAGCAATGACAGATTTGCACCCTCAATGAGCAGCTCTTAACAAGCCAAACAGACTTTCTGGGTTTCTCTGTGGGAAGATTTAAAAGATGATTGGGTCAGGAGCACAGGCTGTAGACTGTGCTAGTCCCAGGCCTTGGGCTGCCCTTGTGCTCCCCTCCCCTCCCCTCCCCAGGGACCCCCATGTTCACCAACCCCCTAAATTTACCAGGAGGCACGGTGGAGTGTTCTCCTTCAACAGAACATGCTCTCTTTCAAGATGCACATACCGTTTTATTTCACACGGTCTGAGTCATGATTCACAGCTCCAAAAAAGAATCAAAAGACTTCATGAAAACAGTTAAAAGCAGCATCACCTTCGGTTTCTGTGGTGCTGGCTTTTCTCTCTCACCTGGGGACCCGAGACCCGAGAGGCAAGAAAAGCAGACAAGCCACACACATGCCCACTAGCCATTCCCATGGGGCCCAAGGACTGGGAAGGTGGGGTGGAGGGCAGGGCTTTGGGGCAGTTAAAGAAGAGGGAAAATATGAGAGGGACCGGTCTCTGAGCCACATCAGCTAGAAAAGCCGCCTTCTCTTCTCCAGGTCTGAGGTGTTCCTGAGTCTCCGGGCCCAGGAGAGCCCTCCTCACCCTCTGCTCAAACCACTCCCAGCCCTGACGCATCGGTAGCTCATCTACTCCTTCCGGTCTGTCTCTCCCCACTACACCGTGTCCCCCGAAAGCCAAGACTGCCCTGCACATCTATGTTGGCCCAGAGTGAGCATGGGCCTTACCCAGAGCTGACGGTAAGTAAAAACTGACTGACCCGAGCCCCCCTGTCACGGGGTTGATTTGTGCCCCCTAAAAAGATATGTTGGAGTCTTAGCCCCCAGTCCCTCAGAATGCGACCTTATCTGGTCATAGAGTCTCCGCAGAAGGAACAAGTTAAGCTGAGGTTATACTAGGGTCAAGCTGACTTCTAATCCAATGTGACGGTTGTCCTTCTAAGAAAAGAGGAAATCTAGAACACAGACTGAGGGGATGCTCAGGGAGAGTGCTGTGTGAAGACGGAGGCAGCGACACATCTCTAAACCCAGGAGTACTGAGGGTTGCCTGTCCTCACGAGCGTCTGGGACAGATCTCCTCAAGAGCCTTGGAGACAGAACATGGCCATGCCGGCCTCTTCCTTTCAGAATTCCAGCCTCCAGGAGTGGGAGAAATAAATGTCTACTGTTGTCAGCCCCCCCAGTCTGTGGCCCTTTGTTGTGACAGTCCTAGGACACTGGCGCATGCCCCAGTTCTTCCCCTGAAACGCGGCCTTCTCTCAGAAGGACTTCACTTCGCAACTCCTTTCTGGCCCTGGGGGCCTATCTCTCATTCAGTTTTGTTGCATAAGCTAGAGAAAGGTAAAGGGGATTGGCGTCCACTCAGTGCTGTTTAATGGAATTGTCTTCTTTTCTTTTTTTAAATCCTACAGTATTTCAAGTGGCCTTGAGGACACTATCGGAACTCGCGTCCCACAAGAAGCCATTTTCTAATAACCAGAAGACCTGAAGAGTCCGTATCCAACAGCAGCCAAAGCCTGAGTCTGACTGACTGGGAGCAGGGGCCCAAGCCTCTCTCCTCACCTCCCAGGAGCATTTCCCTCGCTCCCATGGCAGATGGGTGCCTGTGAGCGAGAGTCCCCAGAGCTGAGGTAACAGGAAGCGAGGGGGGGGGGGCATAATCTGTCCTCCACCCCACAAAAGACAGGAAATCCAGAGCCAAAGGTTGAAAATCTGACCTCAGCTCACCCCTGCATTGTGTTGGGCCCAGGATGAAAGAAGGGGCTGCACAAAGGCCTCTAAAGAAAGCGATTGGGGCCTGGCCCCTGTGGTGAGGGAGGAAGACACCTCCCAGGCCAACCGAGGGACTCCAAAGGCTGGATGGACTCATCCATAGTTCCCAAGAACAGCTCAACCCTGCGCCCCAAGGTCCCGGGAAAGGGGTGCACCCAAGGCTCCACAGAGAGTGCGTAGGGCTGCCTCTAGCAGACCAGGCCCCTGCAGCAGGCCGGACAGGCTCCCCTCAGACCCGGAGAAGCCCAGAGGCAGAGGAGCGGCCGAAGACCTGCATCCCCTCCTGGACTTTGCCACACCTTTGCTGTGTGACCTCAGTTTCTCCACTCATAAAATGGGAATAATCTCTACCCACCTCTAGGGCAATTATGCAAATCGAGTGAGCTACTGGATGACAAGGATCCCTTGGATTCCTGGTACTTTAAGTTTACATAACCTTTGAAGTCCTTTATTTCATTTAATCCTCTCCTCAAAACTTTGTGAGGTTAGAATTGTCACAGCCTGGTCCTTTACTCGCAAGTCCCCAGGGCTGAGAGGAGAGGGAGGGCCAGCTGCAGGTTTCCTTCCTCACTTGCCCCAGGGACTCCTAGCTTGGAGCTTCTGAGCCTTGCCCTGTTCCTGCTCACCGAGTGCTCCCCAAGACGAGCTTGATCCTCAAGTCTGGCCACATCTGCTCAGAGTTATTCTGGAATATCTTAACTAGACTGACTCAGGTGCTTTTTCTTTTTTTTAATATTTTTTATTTATCTATTTGAGAGAGTGAGTGAGCCAGAGGGAGCACCAGCGGCGGGAGGAGCAGAGGGAGAGGAAGCAGCAGACTCCTCCTTGAGCAGGGAGAGCGGCCCCTGCGGGGCTTCATCCCAGGACCCCGGGATCCTGACCTGAGCTGAAGGCAGATGCTTAAACGGCTGAGCCACCCAGGTGCCCCTCAACTACAGAATTTTTTAATACCTCCAACTGAAACTCTGTACCCATTAAGCAATAACTTCCTAAGGCCCTTGCTGCACGGTCCCTGGGTCGGTACGTACGCTGCGTGAGTTCACTCCAGGTGCCCCTACGGGCTTCCTATCGGTGGAATCGTGGAGTACTTTTCCTTTTGTGTCTGGCTTATTTCACTTTGAGTGATGTTTTCAAAGTTCATCCCTGTTGTAGCAGGTGACAGGATTTCACTCCTTTTAAAGAGGAATACTATCCCATCGTATGTACCTGTGACCACATTTTCTTTATCCATTCATCTGTTGATGGATATTTGGGTTGTTTCTGCCTTTGGCTATGGTGAATAATGCTGTGGACAATATCTCTTTGAGTCCCTGCTTTTCATTCTTTTGGGTATGTGCCTACAAGTGGAATCTGGATCCTATGGTAATTCTACAATTAACTTCTTGAAGGTAGGCCTATAGTTCTCCACAGCGACCTCAGCCACGCACGAGGCTTCTCATTTCTGCACGTCCTCACCTAAACTTGTTGCTTGTCTGTTTTGTCATAATGACCATCCTGTTCGGTAAGAAGGGCTATCTCATTGTGGTTTTGATTGGCATTTCCCTAATGATCAGTGATGTTGAGCATCCCTTTATCTGCTTTTGGCCATTGTTTTGTTTTTAGAGATTTATTTATTTGAGAGAAAGAGAACAGAAAAAGAAGGAGAAGCAGACTCCCCGCGGAGCAAGGAGTCCCATGAGGGACTCGATCCCCAGACCCCAGGATCATGACCTGAGTCAAAGGCAGATGCTTAACCACTGAGCCACCCAGGCGCCCCAGCTTACTGGCCACTTGCATACTTCTTTGGGAATGTGTCTTCTCAAGACCTTTCCCCATTTTTAATTGGGTGTCTGGTTTTGGAGGCCCTGGGATTTTTAAAAGCTTCCAGATGTTTCTAATGTCCCACCAGGGATGAGAAGCCCTGTAAGACAGCAGAGCAAAGGCTGTGAGGACGGGCAGCACCAGCCTCTTCAGTAGAGCAGAATGGAGGATACAAGTAGGGAGGCACTTGCAGAGTTAGCCCAGAGCCTTGAGGCTCTACCCACTCGAGAATCTCAGGGATAGCAGGAGCTCACAGTGGCTTTGGGGACAGGTGGGGGTAGAATGCAAGAGCCCTCTCCTTCCTTTCATTCCCTGAATAGAGATATGCCATTCTCCAAAACGGAAAGTCTTGCTTTGCTGCAGTCTTCTTATCCCCCATTTAGACTCAGTGAACTCCAGGCTAGACACGTTTAGGAATGGCAGGACACGCTGCTGCTTGTCATTTTTGAGGAATCCCATGTGAAAGGAGCTCCATCATACCTGTGACGATCAACCTCTCGGTTAGTGGCCATTATGTATTTTTTTAAATACTTAAAGCCGGCTCACAATTCTTTGTTTACCGTTTTACCTCCAAGGAAGAGGAAATGGAGTTGTGGGTAGGAAGGAAAATATGGCTTAATGGAATCTCTTCCCAAGACTTCAACAGTCCTTTCCTGCTGTAAAGGACAAAACTGGGTTGGAGGTGATAGAGTTTCTCTTTAGATTGTCTCTGGTGGAGGCAACTGATGTACAAGCACCTGATCTCTAGAACAGCCCAGCACCACCCTTCAAATCGCTCTCCTTCTCCAAGAGGCTCAGTGGAGGAAAGACATGGCTTCTCACTCTTCCAAGGGCACCTCAATCTCAGGCTCAGGAATGATGTGGATGAATGTTTCTAACTCCGAGGTTCTTTCCAGATTTTAAATAATTTCCCATTAAATAACTTCCCATTCCCGAAGGGGCGGTGTTTCGAGTAGGGAAGGCTGAAACGAGACAGAAGTCCAAATTCACATCCTATTTCCACCACCTTCTAAATATGTAAATGTCTTAGTTTTTCTTTACCTATACAGTGTAATAATCATATAATAATACCCTCCCTGTTGGTTTATTGTGAAGCTTCGGAAACTACATAGGGCTGCAGAAAGGCAAAGGACCAAGGGAATGAGGAGTAAGGATACACCTGGCATGTGGGTCTAGAGAGAAGGTAAAGAGTACGTCCGTGTGTGCAGGAGGCTTTCTGAGGCTATAAAGATGACCGTGTCTACCCTTTAAGGCCTTTCAAACTGTTCCAAATAAACTCTGTGAACACCAAGCACAAGAAGAGGTTTCAATGAATTCCAACAAAATGGGTGTCACAGAAGGCTTTGTGGAAGAAACAGCCTTTGAACAGTCTTGAAAAATGGGTAAAATTGAGAAAGGAACGACTAG
>PITA01024388.1:0-26330 GCA_004023965.1 Spilogale gracilis
AAAAATGTAAATCTGGCTTTAAAATGTTTGGCTAAGTCATTCTCTTATCTCTCTCTCAAATCCCACATGAAGTCGTTTTCATAGATTTAGAAGCGGTTGAGTCGAATTCCTGACTCAGCGCGGGAATGTGCTGGGCGTGGCTCTAAGCCCAGGCGGGCTCTCCGGGCAGCCCTTCCCTCTGCATGAAGGGCTGCGGGCTGGAAGCCGTGTCCTTGTGACGGAAACTAGGCCCCTGTAGTTGCCATAATCATCAGTCCTTGTTTGACCCTGTTTCTGGAATAAAGAAAAGCTCCCTCACCCCCAGAAATAACCCAAATTCTGCAAGTGTGGCTCGTTTTATCCATTTCTTAGACTTCTCTCCATTCTGGACACCGCCTCCCTGGCTGACTCAAACTTGTCAATACTAGTTTTAAAATGCAAATCACAAATTCAGCTCTACAAAATTTATTGAGTACCATGTGCCAGGTATCTGCTAGGAATTGGACATTATAAATAGATAATTTATTCATGTATACAACAACAGCCCTGTTCCCCAGCAGTTTCTCATGGGGAATAGAACAATCCTGCACCTCTCTGCACACTTCTCTTTTTGCCCCACCCCCACCTCCCTCTCTGGGGAAGGTTGCACCTCTGGCTGCGAGGGTCCCAGAGCAGTCAGTGGGCCATGTTTTACTGGAGAACTAACTGGCTGAGCCTTGAAAAATCACTACTCATTTGCAGTTTCTCTTCCCCTTCCTGTTTTTATCCCACTGTAAGACTTGGGGCCTGGTGATTGGTTAGCTACCTGCTGTTTCCACTTTCAGTGTCTACTCAGGTGAGTGGACTCAATGCCCACTTGGGCTATCTCCTGTCTGTCTACACTGGAGGTGGAAGTGGAAGGAGTCAGAATCTCACTTTGACTTCAAGCCGAAATGGCCTATTCCAACTTAATTATCCTAGAGGGTTCTACTTTGTGGGTCTAAGGGCACTGGTTCAAATTTAATCATCGCACTTTATTCTCATTCTGCTAATGTTCTTTACACATAGCCTCCTCAGTTCAGGCCCCATGAAGAGAAGGCAGGAGGAGAAACATGATACAGCCATTTCTGGGGCCCTCCCTCTGCCTAATTCCACCAGGTGAACATAGAATTTCACCCAGAAATCCCAACACTCACAAATCAGATCTGATTTAAAATAAATAAATAATTATCTCTCTCCATAAGAACAGTACAAAAACATGGAGTTTTGTGGGTGGGAAATTGGAAGTAGAGGTAGGGGTGGTTAGGCAAGGGGCAGGAAGGGCTGGAACTTTCCACAGGTGCAGCCGGAAGACTATGGGGAGAGTTGGCAGCCAATGATGGGATGGTAGAACTCAGGGAATGGAGAGGTCTCCTATTTGGTTGACACATACAGGAGAGAGTAGGGAGAAGAATGCTGGAAGGAGGGGCTGGCCAAGATAAGGAGAGCTCTATCAGGCCAAGGTTTGCATGTGATTTAGGGGGGGCAAGCAGGAACTGCTGGAGGTTGCAGAGTATGGGTACGGAAGAGGCTGAGGCACGTACAGGGACAGAACTGCCTAAAGGGTAAGGGAGGATGGAAAGACTGGGCACTGTGAGGCTGAGGGAGAGGTGCTCAAGCATCACACCCTCACGACTGCCCACGGGCAGGGTGGGGCGGGGCAGCCTCAGGGCGGGGCGGGGCAGTCCACGTTGGACTCATCTTTTTTAGCTGCCCCATCAAACTCTTGGTTGACATGGAGCCGAGCATTGACCAAGATCACCAGGTCCTTTCTTCACAAGAATTCTTTCCAGTCTCCCCACACTCACAATGTATTCGTGATTTGGAGAATGTCTGTGTAAAACCTGACCTTCCTCCTTTTGCAAATTAATCTTTTTTAGTGCTAACCTGACATTCCTGACTCCCAAGATAATTCTAAATCTTCACTCTGTTGTCTATCACTTTCTCTCTTCTTCCCAGCTCTGTTTTTTTTTTTTTTTTTTTTTTTGAAAATTGAAGAGCCATCAAAATTTTGCTGAAAATGTTGACAAGGTAAGAGCAAAGACAGGCCCCTGGAGCTCTAACTGGAAGCCCCACCAATAGCATGGGAGCCACTGACCAGCAGAGCACAGCAACATTGCTTCCCTAGAGGCACACCAGCCATCAGCCCTCACGTGCCCCTCGGCATTAACCGTTTCATTCCATAAAGACCTCCCCGTCATCAAAGACTGTGTATTCCCCCGGCTGGTGTGATGAGAGAGAGGTCCATGGGACACTGTCATTCTGCTACTGCTGCAAATGCTGCTCTTTCTTATTTTTATTTTAGAGATATTTTCATTTCTCTTATTCAAATGCAAGAGGTAGGACTACTAGACCATGGTTTTCCACTATTTGGCTGCACCAAATCAATGTTCCCATCAGCAGTCCACAAGAGTTCCCTTCTCTCCACATCCTCACAAACACTGGTTACCTCTTGTCTTGTTGATAACAGCCACTCTAACAGTAAGAGGTGATATTTCGTTTGGTTTTGATTAGCATTTCCCTGCTGAGGATTGATGGTGAACACTTTTTCATGTACCTGCTGGCCATCTGTATGTCTTTTTTCTGGAGAACTAGTCTGTTCAGTTGCTCTGCCCATTTTTTAATCAGATTGTTTTGTTTTATTGCTATTGAGTTGTATATGTTCTTTATATACTTTAGAGGTTAACATTTTATCAGATACATGATTTGCAAGTGTTTAGGTTGCCTTTACATTTTGTTGATGTTTCCTTTGTTATGCAGAAGCTTTTTAGTTTGATGTGGTCCCATTTGTTAATTCTTGCTTTTGTTCCCTTTGCTTTGGTGTCAAGTCCAAAAAATTATTGCCAAGACCAATGTCAAGGAGCTTACCCTCTATGTTTTCTTCTAGGAGTTTTATAGTCTCAGCTATTATGTTCAAGATTTTAGACAATTTTTGAGTTGATTTTTGTGTGTGGTGTATGATAACGTTGTTTTGCCTGTGACTATGCATTTCACAACACCATTTATTGAAGTCTATCCCTTCTCCATTCTAATATTCTTGGCTCCTATATCGTAAATTCATTGGCCATGCATACATGGGTTTATCTCCAAACTCTATTCTGTTCCGTTGAACTATGTGTTGTTGGTTTTTTTTCCAATGTCATACTGTTTTGATTACTATAGCTTTGTAATATAGTCTGAAATTAGGAAATGTTGTGCTTTTTTTTTTTTAAAGATTTTATTTATTTGACAGAGAGAAACACAGACAGAGAGGGAACACAAGCAGGGGGAGTGAGAGAGGGAGAAGCAGACTTCCACCGAGCAGGGAGCCCAATGTGGGACTCAATCCTGGGTCTCTGGGATCATGACCTGAGCCGAAGGCAGTTGCTCAACCAACTGAGCCACCCAGGTGCCCCAGGAAATGTTATGCTTTAACCTTATTCTTAAGCTTGCCTTGGCTATTTGGGGTCTTTTCTGGTTCCATACAAATTTTAGGATGTTCTACTTCTGTGAAGAATCCTATTGGAATTTTGGTAGGGGTTGTAGTGAGCCTGTAGATTGCTTTGGTATGGACATTTTAACAATATTCATTCTTCCAGTCAGTGAACATATAATACCTTTTCATTTATTCATGTCTTCTTCAATTTCTTTAATTATTGTCTTATAGTTTTCAGTGTACAAGTCTTTCACCTCCTTGGTTAAATTTATTTCTAGGTATTTTATTCTTTTTGATGCAATTATGAATGGGATTGTTTTCTCAATTTCTCTTTATGATGGTTGGTTATTAGCGTATAGAAATGTAACTGATTTTTATAAATTGATTTTATATCCTGCATCCTGCAAATTTGCTGAATTCATCAATTAGTTCTAATAGATTTTTGGTTTTCTATATATAACATTTTTTTTAAAGATTTTATTTATTTGACAGAGAGAAACACAGTGAGAGAGGGAACACAAGCAAGGGGAGTGAGAGAGGGAGAAGCAGGCTTCCTGTCGAGCAGGGAGCCCGATTCGGGACTCGATCCCGGGACTCTGAGATCCTGACCTGAGCCAAAGGCAGTTGCTTAACAACTGAGCCACCCAGGTGCCCCTATATATAACTTATTATATAGTCTTTCTATATTATATATTCTTTTTTTTTTTAGAGATAGGTGAGTTTACCACATTTCATTTCTTTTTTTTTTTTAAGATTTTATTTATTTATTTGACAAAGAGAAACACAGCGAGAGAGAGAACACAAGCAGAGCGAGTGAGAGAGGGAGAAGCAGGCTTCCTGCTGAGCAGGGAGCCCGATGCGGGGCTCGATCCCAGGACTCCAGGATCATGACCTGAGCAGAAGGCAGATGTTTAACAACTGAGCCACCCAGACACCCCTATATTATATATTCTTTATATAATTTATTTTATTATTATTAAAGAAATTTTAAAACATACCCCATAGGCAGAATTCCGAAATAGTTCCATGCTCACCACCTCCTAATGTTATCGCCATGAGTAGGTTTCATTATATCACAAAGGTGAAGAGACTTTGCAAATGCAGTTAAAGTCCTTAATGAATTGACCTTAAGTTAATGAAAAGAGAGATTTACCGGAATGGATGTGACCTAATCAGGCCAAAGCAAAAGAAACTCAAAGCAATACTCCTTTCTCCTGCTGGCCTCAGTGAAGCCAATGACCATACTGGAACTGCCTAAGGTGCGTGTCAGCCCATAGAAGCACAGACCTCAGTCCTACAACTGCAAGGAATTGAATGTGCCCACAGCCTGAGTGAGCTCAGAAGTACATCCTTCCCAAGCTGAGTCACTAGATGGGAACCCCGCCCAGCTGATACTTTACTGTTGACGTGTCAGACCCTGAGCAGAGGACCCAGCTAAGCGCTCCGGGCTCTAGGCCCATGGGAACTGTGAGATAATAAATGTGTATTGTTTCAAGCCCCTGAGCTTGTGGTGAATTGTTATGCAGTGATAGAAAACAGATAAACACACAAAAGTAGGGAGAGAGAATAGTACAATCAAGTGCTATTCAAACTATAGTCCATGGACCCTCGTGTCCAGAGTCTGTTTCTGATTCATGAGGCGTGAAGTGCAGAAGTTGAGAGTAAACACTGAGACACTTACAGAGTGGCATGACATGGCCATGACCTCGTAGTGCAGGATGTAGAGCAGTTTGGGTTTGTTGGCTCACATGATGAATTGTGTACCATGTGACCTGTGTGCCAGATGCACATTACAAGAGGCATAATTTCAAGTTTAGTTTGACAACTAGAATCTGAAAGTGTACAAAAATATGACAAATGTAAGCATTTACTTTTATAACTTTTAAAAGATAAAATTTTGTTTTTAACTTACCAAAGTATTAGCTCAACTGGGAAAATAACAATCCAGTGTTTTATTTTCTATTTTTATATATTTCTTTTAAGTCAGCTCTAGGCCCAACTTGGGGCTTACACTCACAACACCTGCTCTATGGACTGAGCCAGCCAGGAGCCCCTCCAGTGATTTATTTTTAATCCTGTTACTTTGATCCCATGTTTCTTTCTTTCTTTTTTTTAACATTTTATTTATTTATTTGACAGAGAGAGATCACAAGTAGGCAGAGAGGCAGGCAGAGAGAGAGGAGGAAGCAGGCTCCCTGCCGAGCAGAGAGTCCGATGCTGGCCTCAATCCCAGGGCCCCGAGATCAGGTGCCCCTTGATCCTATGTTTCAACAACCATAGGTTGACATAGTCAGGAACTGCCGAGTAATACAGAAATCCAACCATAGACCAAATAGACCACTGAACAGTTTTTCATTATAGCTTAAAGAACACACAGGTTTGTTAAGGTGGGGATTCTAGTGCATTTGCAACTTGAACACAATGGTGATATGAACAGTTCTTTTTTTTTTTTTAAAGATTTTATTTATTTATTTGACAGAGTGAAACACAGCCAGAGAGGGAACACAAGCAGGGGGAGTGAGAGAGGGAGAAGCAGGTTTCCTGCAGAGCAGGGAGCCCAATGCGGGGCTCGATCCCGAATCTCCAGGATCACGACCTGAGCCGAAAGCAGTCACCTAACCAACTGAGCCACCCAGGCGCCCCAATGAACAGTTTTTTTTAACTTCATTGCCGATTAATATAACTAGCTCCAAAGTACTATATAAAAAAAGATGGAAGAATACATGGTCAACAAATGTAGTTTGGAACTAAAGTTTTGTGTAGGAGAGAGTGTGTTCCGCTAGCACAGCTGAGGGCACGAGGTAATGTTCTGGAAGTCATCTGGATTAAGGCGCTCCTGAACCAGTGTACTGTTTCCTTCATTGAGAAGGCTTGCTACCCCAAAAAAACAAAACCAAAAAATCAGGTGGACTATATAATATACTTAGTGATTAATGAAGAAACCGTGATTTCGTAAAAGCAAATGCATTAAAGATCTTCCTGCTTTTCTGTAGTAGATGGAAGTGGAGCCTAACTTCTTACTGCATGCTGAGGTGCAATGTTTGTTGTGGAGAGAATTCTGTCAGAATAAAATGCAGAACAAATTTGTTATGTTTCTGTGAGATAAGGAATCAGTTTGATTCAGTGTTTAAACATGTAACTTTGATATCCACACTTGCTGATTTGTCTGATAGCATAGGTGTTTTTAATGACCTTAAAACTTCCTTAAAAATAACAAAGGAGGGGCTACTGGGTGGCTCATTCATTAAGCTTCTGCTTTGAGTCAGGCTCAGGTCATGACATGATACCAGGGTCCTGGGATTGAGCCCCGCATCAGGCTCCCTGCTTGGCAGGAAGCCTGCTCCTTCTTATATTCCTCCTGCTTGTGTTCCCTCTCTCACTATCTCTCTCTCTGTGTCAAGTAAATAAATAAAATCTTTAAGAAAAAATAACAAAGGACGGGTGCCTGGGTGGCTCAGTTAGTTAAGCATCTGCCTTAGGCTCAGGTCATGATCTCACGGTCCTGGGATCGGGCCCCACATCAGGCTGTCCGCTTAGCAGGGAGTCTGCTGCTTCCTCTCAGTCTCCTTCTGTGCTGTTTCTCTCTCTCTCAAATAAATAAAATCTTTAAAAAAATGTAACAAAGGAATGCAACAAAAGATCAAAAGCTAAAAACAAAAGTTAGAATTTCTATAGATTTTTATGACCTGTTTTAACAACAATCAGAAATGTTGATGGTAGCCTATTACCGTAAACTTGTACATCTGAATTTGAATTTTATTTTCCATCAAAAGGTAATGCACATGTAAGGAAACTATGGCTCTGGAATCTATTTTTTTAAATCAAAAGATCTGAGTAATTTTTTTTTTTTAAGTTCAGATTCTTTTTTTTTTTTTTTTTAACTAACATATAATGTATTGTTTGCTTCAGGGGTAAGATCTGGGTAATTTAAATTGAACTTGAACTTTACAGGATGAATTGATGGCCCTGCCTACTGATCAAGGACTGAAGATGAATTCTTAGAATACGACATTATTTGTTTCATTTTTGGAAGAAGTTAAAAGGATGTCCCATGCTTGTTGAAATTACTATAAACTCTTCTGCCATCCCAGTCAGCACACCCTGTGAGGCTGCTTTCTCTTTTAGAAGTGGCCTGACAACAAAACATAGAGAAGTTCAGATGTACATTATCCCCTGTGAGTAGTAGTATCAGCAATCCACACGAGGTAAATTAAATTAAGAAGCAAGAAGTAAGCACACTGGTCACATTAAAAACTTTAAATATTGACATACAGGATTTTTGTTCAAACTGTGTGCAGAGACATTTAATGTGGGAAATCTCTATCTTACAACTCTCTGAGCTATGCCTGGGGAATTGTAAAACCTATGAATGTAAAATAGCAATTCTCCAAATTTATCACTACATTATACACATACATTCAATGGGAAACATAAAGTTTAAAGAATTCTTTTCTCTTATATAGTTTAAAGAATTCTTTTCTCTTTCCATATGGTATGTTTGTTCTGATTACATTTATGGACATATAATTTTAGGTGTATTGAACCCAGTGAAAAGTTTAAATTTATATGTTGAATGTATTATTTTTAAATTTTTTTAATCACTTAGCTGTTTTGGCAATTCACTTTTGTTGTACTTTATAAAAGTGTCGGTCTACAATAAATTAGATATTTTTTTAAAGATTTTATTTATTGGGGCACCTGGGTGGCTCAGTTGGTTAAGCGACTGCCTTCGGCTCAGGTCATGATCCCGGAGACCCAGGATCGAGTCCCACATCGGGCTCCCTGCTCGGCGGGAAGCCTGATTCTCCCTCTCTCAATCCGCCTGTTTGTGTTCCCTCTCTGGCTGTTTCTCTCTGTCAAATAAATAAAAAAAAATCTTAAAAAAATAAAAGATTTTATTTATTTATTTGACAGAGAGAAACACGGCTAGAGAGGAAACACAAACAGGGGGATTGAGAGAGGGAGAATCAGGCTTCCCGCCGAGCAGGGAGCCCAATGCGGGGCTCAAACTGGGACTTGGAGATCAAGACCTGAGCCGAAGGCTGATGCTTAACAACAGAACCACGCAGGCGCCCCTAGAAGTTTTTTTAAAAAGCAAACCCTTCCTCTCTCCCAGATGGATGAGACACTACATGGGGGTAAAACTGTGAGGGGCCCACAGCTGCATCTGCAAAGACCCACCCACCTTCAGCATTCTTGTCTCAGTTCTTCTCCCACTCACCTATTTTGCCAGAGTATTTTATTTTTTTAATTTTATTTTTTTTAAAGAATTTTTTTTAAAGGTTTTATTTTTATTTTTATTTTTTTATTATTATTATTTATTTGACAGAGAGAAACACAGCCAGAGAGGGAACACAAGCAAGGGGAGTGAGAGAGGGAGAAGCAGGCCTCCCGCCGAGCACGGAGCCCGATGTGGGACTCGATCCCAGGTCTCCGGGATCATGACCTGAGCTGAAGGCAGTCGCTTAACCAACTGAGCCACTCAGGCGTCCCTAAAGGTTTTATTTATTTGACAGAGAGAAACACAGCCAGAGAGGGAACACAAGCAGGGGGAGTGAGAGAGGGAGAAGCAGGCTTCCCGCTGAGCAGGGAGCCCGATGTGGGACTCGATCCCGGGTCTCTGGGATCATGACCTGAGCCGAAGGCAGTTGCTTAACCAACTGAGCCACCCAGGTGCCCCTGCCAGAGTATTTTAAAGCAAATCCCAAATAATATATAATTTTACATGCAAATACTTCAGTATGTATCTCTCAAAGTAATAAAACTCTAACCACAATATTATCAAATTCAACCAAATAAGTAATTTCCACTAGTATCTGGCTTATATTCACTTTTCCCTGATTATCTCAAAATCATATTTGTGTAGTTGTTTTGTTCAAATCAGAATGAAAATAAGGGCCACACACTGTATTTTGTTGTGACGTCTCCAGTCTTCTTTGATCTAAGGACACCATCCTCTCTTTTTCTATACTAGATGTTTATTGAAAAACCTGAGTTATTTGTCTAGTAGGATTTCTAACATCTTTGGATTTGGCTTGTTGGCTTCCTGGGGTTGTTATTCTATCCTTGATACCCCCTCTCCTGGGAGTTAGAGTCAATGACTTGATTAGATTCAGACCTTAGTTTCCTTTTTCCAAAATGACTTCCTTGGTAGTGCTGTGCTCTTCCTACTGTGTCACCTCAGCAGGCACACAGAGTCTGGTGGCCCACTTTTGGAGATGCTAACCAACATTGATCCGTGGCTTTAATTTTTCATCCTGATCCATTCATTATGATATCCTCCATTGACTTTTAGTGAATGGTTTGCAGTCATTAATTATTACTACCTGGATCTGTTTTTCATTAGGATTTCACAAAATGGTGATTTTCTAATTATCTCTTTGCTTCTTCATTTATTAGCTTGAATGGTTTTCTAGAGAAAGAAACATTCCTTCTTTACTTGATTATCTTGAAATATAGTCTGTAGTGGAAAGCAGGATAAATGCTCAGTTCTTTCCTTTCTTTTATCGATTTTCAGGATAGGAAATTTGTGCCTTAGCAACTTCCCAGGATGATCGATTAATTTAGGTGTTTTTAAATATCAATATGAACTCATCGATTTTCATCTAGTCGGTAGGTGTCAACACATTGTTATCATTATTCGGTTGGTCTCACCGCTGGGCAGTGGGGGCCCCTGCAGGCCGGCGCTCTGGCTGGGTTGTCATTACCGTGGTGGTAGGTGACAGCTTCTTGTTTTCAGGTGTGACAAAACTCAAAACAGGCTCACATTATACATTTCTAGCCTCACATCTGGAATCAGCCATTTCTCTAAGGAATCCTGGTTCCTTTTAGTGGGAGTTAGCCTTTTAGTGGGGCCGCAGTCTGTGTTTTACATGTCTAATTTCTTTAAAATCTTTTTCTCAGGGACTGGAAGACTCATTAGGGACCCAATACATTGGAATTTGGGGCTAAGGCCACATGTTCAATTTGAGAGCCTAGTGAATGCGTCATCTTCAGGGGGCCGATGGGGAGGGGACCTGAGTCTTCTGAGCCAGTGCCAGAAGATGATATTTGTACCTCCCCCTAGAATATCTAACTGATTTCATGCATGCATTCATTAATTTATTCCTTCCTTCATTCAGCAGATACTTAAAGAGTATCCATTATGTCTATTGTTTCAGGCCCCAGGATGTAGCAATGAACAAATGGTACAGTCCCTGCTGCCATGGAGATGACTTTCCAGGGAGGGGAAGAAGGCAACCGACACACATGTGATAGGGTGTGGGAGGTGCTTTTCTATTGGGGTAGTCTGATCAATGTTGAAGCAGAAACCTGGAGGAAGTAGGGGCGCCTGGGTGGCTTAGTCGTTAAGCAACTGCCTTCGGCTCAGGTCATGATCCCGGAGACCCAGGATCGGTCCCACATCCAACTCCCTGCTCTGCGGGAAGCCTGCTTCTCCCTCTCTCACTCCCCTGCTTGTGTTCCCTCTCTAGCTGTGTTTCTCTCCATCAAATAAATAAATAAAATCTTTAAGGAAAGGAAGGAAAGGAAGGAAAGGAAGGAAAGGAAGGAAGGAAGGAAGGAAGGAAGGAAGAAAGAAAGAAAGAAAGAAAGAAAGAAAGAAAGAAAGAAAGAAAGAGAAAGAAACCTGGAGGAGGTGAGGAAGGATGCCAGGGCGGGGGGCCATGCTGGGACAGAGGGAATGGCCAGGGTAAGGGTCCCGAGGCAGCAGCGTGCTCACTGACTCCTGATACTGCAGACACTGACAAATTCTTTGCTATCCAAGGTTTCAACATTTCTTATCAGTTGCAAAATTTTTTCACAGTAAAATTTTGAAGTTTATAGGTTGTCTTTCAAGAGTGATCTTTTATATGGTGACTTTTACATCATCACTCATGAGGTCTTACAAAATATACCATCTTCTCCCCACCCCATGCACATATTCTTAAAAACAACTTTTCTAGGGGCACCTGGGTGGCTCAGTCATTGAGCATCTGCCTCTGGCTCAGGTCATGATCCCAGAGTCCTGGGATCCAGCCCCGCATCAGGCTCCCTGCTCTGCAGGAAGCCTGCTTCTCCCTCTCTCACTCCCCCTGCTTGTGTTCCCTCTCTAGCTGTGTTTCTCTCTGTCAACTAAATAAATAAAATCTTTGAAACGAAACAAAAAAACAACTTTTCTAATTCTAGAAGTCATAGGTGTTTATTATAGAAGACATGGAAAGCACACACACAAAAATAACAGAGCAAAATAAAACGAAAACAGAACAGAAGCCATCTCCACTCAGAAACAACCTCTGTAATACGACGGTTGGTGTCCTTCCATTCTTTAGAAAAATGCCGTCCAGCTGTGACTTTTACATTCTGCCTCCCCACTAGCAGACATGGTCTTTGGCAGCTGGAGAGATTTCTAGCTTTTGACTGCTCAGTGTTTCCTTGTCAGAGCCAGAGTTCCTTACTGAGCCTGGCTTATACCTGTGGGCTTGAGCTGCCTCTTCAGACCTGGGGTGTGCTCTGGATCCCATCCTTCCTTGTCTCTAGGGGACATGCCTCTGGGTCCTGCCAGCTCCACTTCACCAGCCAGTTCTTGCTTCTTGGTCAGATAGAAGTGACAAGGAGAGTGTGTCCTCCCCCCATTTCTCCTTCCTACAGCGAGAGATCATGGGGGAAGGGGATGAGGCACAGAGGGGAGGAGGCAAGCAGTAATTCCAGGGTAACAGTAGAGCCATAAGGTAATCAACTCTTCTTTAAAGGAAAGAATTGATTTTATTTTTTTTAAGATTTTATTTATTTATTTGACAGAGAGAGAGATCACAAGTAGGCAGAGAGGCAGGCAGAGAGAGGAGGAAGCAGGCTCCCTGCCAAGCAGAGAGCCCGATGCGGGCCTCGATCCCAGGACCCTGAGATCATGACCTGAGCCGAAAGCAGAGGCTTTAACCCATTGAGCCATCCAGGCACCCGAAAGAATTTATTTTGGAGTAAAATAGAATTTTTGTTTGTTGGGTTTGCGTTCACCTGAGGACCTGAGCACTTATCTGTGGGAAATATTCCTAACAAATTTAGACATGTGGCGAGGGGGCGGGGGTAAGGTCCACCCAAATGAGAACAAATGAACACCAGGTGTTAGGATTTCAATAGATCTTTCTTTGCAAAACAGTTCAGTTCAACCTACAAGTACCTTTTTTTTTTTTTTTTAAGATTTTATTTATTTGATAGAGAGAAACACAGGTAGAGAGGGAACACAAGCAGGGGGAGTGAGAGAGGGAGAAGCAGGCTTCCCGCCGAGCAGGGAGCCTGATGTGGGGCTCAGTCCCGGGAGCCTGGATCCTGACCTGAGTGGAAGGCAGACACTCAACGAATGAGCCACTCAGGTGCCCCTAACAACAGGTACCTTGATACTAACAGAGAAGTATTGCTGAGACACAGAATAGCACAGTGGTTAGAAGAAGGATTCTGGTCCCAGAGTATCTAGATTGAACCCCCAGCTTCGCTGTTTCGCTCTGTGATCTCGGGAAGGATGGTAAGTGATCCGTACTTTCATTTCTGTATCTGTAAAATGGGTATGAGGCTAATCCAAGTAGCAGCCCTCCTGGGGGTTCTCAGGGGGCCTTGTGACTTAGCCCAGGTGTGGCCCTCGCACAGCCCATGCTGGCCATGTGGACTGAGCGGAGTGCCTTTCAGGTATCAACCTTCTTAATCTTCAGAACAATCCAGTTAAATGCATATACGCATCATCCTTATTTTCCAAGGGTGTAACTGAGGCAGACAGGTGAACAGCTATCCCCAGATGTGACACACTGCAGAGTGGCCCAGCAGCATTCAGAGGAGGACAGTCTCAGCTCAGAGCCCAAACTTCACGTAGTGTCTGATATAATGACCCATGTTTAATCTACCTGGCATTCCCCTCCAGACCCATGGAGTCCTTTTCTCTTGAATGCTTTCTCCGCCTCAAATATGGATATAATTATGTATCTGAGTTTAAAATGAGGCTTTCTGTGCCGCCTCAGTCCTCGAGCTGTGGCCCCTTGTCCTGGGCTGTCCCTGCTCCCCCACTGCACAGACTTTTGACCTTCGCAATGAACTCCCCAGACCCTTTCTGCCCTTGCTTCCTTGCAGGGAGCTGCCGGCAAGACTTCAGTCACAAAATGTGTCTCTCTGCAGACGGTTGTCCTTGCGGTCTGCTGACCCTCTCTCAACATTTGCCCTTTCTCCCTTGTTGTGTTCCTTTTTTAGAAAAGACTCATTCCGAAGGTTGGTTACTTCATGCTTTATTCGTATCTGTAAGAGATGACCCCTTCTGCAGCGTTCATACTCCAGGTGCCCGTGAGCATGACTCAGGGGGCCACACAGGACAGAGAGGTGGCAAAGCCTGGCCACAAAGGAAGGATGGGCATGACTTGACATAGTGTTCATTTTGGAGGAATATATTCAGAGTCTGCTTTGGGCCAGTATTGGGAATAAATGAGGGAGAAGTTCCCAGCCTGGTTTTATAAGCTAGCATGGGGGGCAGACGCATAGCAGGTCCCAGGGTTTGATGCGGGTGCCAGATAGAGGGTGTGTGGAGGTCAGGGAAGGCTTCCTGGAGGAGGAGACCCTAAGCTGAGTCCGACCCACGTTTGACCAGAGCATCATCACTCCCTACCTGTGTAGCATCCCCAGCCTCTTTGGCTTTCTTTCCTCACTGGCTAAATGGAGCTATGGGGACAATAAATGTGGGCTATATGTGGTACCCAAGTATTTCTCTATAAATCACAGCAGACGATGCTATTGTTAATATTGTATCACCATTGATGGCAATGGTTGCTTTCTAATGACATGCCCTCCTTATGTTATATTCAGAGATTACATCCACTTTCAGTAGCAAATCCCAGCCTACATACAAATACAGCTCTTTAAAAATGTGATTACACAGAAGGAAGGAGCTTTTTAAAAAGGGGGTTATAAATTTATTTAGTCTCAGAGTGTTTTCTGCAGCTCTGGCCCCAGCAGTCTCCCACTTCTTCTCAATGAGTGTGCCATGAGCCCCATTAAATGTTTGGGGATTTGCAGAACCCGAATCAGACTTTCCATCCCCAGGTGCCGACTTGCTTCTTGAGTGATAGTCACAAAGATGTTGCTGCACCTTTAACACATTACCCGGGATATGTAATTATGAGAGTGATGAAATCCCTGGGATTACATCCTAGTGATGATTCTTTTATAATACTGCTGGTATTTCTCCACAGAGTACAACTGAGTAAAGCCAAGTTACTGAGATATAAATGGTGTAAGCACGTCATCGCACTAAATGGACGTTTTTCCTTCCCATGGCCTTTAGTAGTTCATACCTTAAGGAAGACAAGTAGCTGTCCAGCTAGCTAATGAAAAATACTGAATCTCACAGATGAGAAGTACAGGTCTTATTAAAATATCCATTTGCTACCTTGACAGTTTCTAAGAAGGAAGTTTTTCTATTGCTCCAGATAGGAAGAAACAAAGTTACTCAGCCATGGGAATCCACTTTGGAAAACAGAGGAATCCAGGAGCCTTCCCTGTGAGGACACAGCCCTCCATGAAAAATCGGACGAAGTGGAATGCCAGCAGAAAAAAGTGCAGTTCTCATTAAATAAGGGAACTGGAACCTTCTCAATTTCAATATGAGCCTCTGGTCCCCATGTTTCCATTGTTTCATAAGGAGGGGGTTTACCGGCCTTAATAAGTACCAGGCATGGACTCCTGGGGGGCGGGAGGCGTGGTTCTCTGGCCAGGCAGGCCCAGACCAGAGCTCTATGGGGCCCCACCAGCCCGCCTACCGTGGGATCCTCTGCTCCCTCCCCAAAGTCCTCTGAGAGTCAAGGGACAAAACAATTGTTTAAAAAAGGCTAAAGGGACTAAGCCCAGAGAGCACTGCAGAGGAGGCCACAGACTGAGGAAGCAGATATGGGCGCTGTCCCTGGCATCGCCTGCTGGTGGAGCCGAGCGGCCTGCAGGCCCCCAGTGCCAGAGGCTGGCACCCAGGCTTCGGGGACCGGAACTGTAGGTGCATTCGGAGAACCCTGGGGGCTGGAAGCTGGTCTGGCCCCCACCACCAGGCCCATATTCTCCTGTTGACAGGAGCAGTTAGGCCACACCCCTACGTGAGACGGGGCTGCTCTGACTGGACAGGACAGTCCTTGACCGCACCTGAGCAGGGACAGCCACCGGAGCCCTGCTCCCACCTGAAGACCAGAGACTGTCCCCCTTCCTGAGGAAGGTGAATGACTTCTTCACTCATGACAGTGTTAGCCCACTTCGTGCCCTGCGACTCCTGGATGAAATGCGATTTTTCCCCATTGCCAGACTGCCCCCACTCCAGAGGAAACAGCTGGCTCCCTGAGCTCTCCCAGATCACCTCACTCAAGTCCCGATCAGACCCAAAGTCCTTCTTAACCCTTGCGGAGACACTCACATTTTTCTGAGTTCAGCCTCTCTCAAGACCATCAACCTGACTTTGACCAGGTGTGCTCCCAGCGATCTCCGATGGAAACGGACAGGCCCCCAGACCCCGCTGGCTGCCCCACCCCAGTGCAGGCATCTAGGGGTGGCAGGGTGCCCCGGAAAGATTGTACCCTGGAGACAGAGGCCGCTGGATTGCCAGGGCCTGCTGAGGAAGGGCTGTATTCTTCAAAACGGGCGTGAAATGACTGATGGCATCACAGCTGGACCCCCAGGCCCCTCCCCTGCCTGACTCTCAGGAAACACAAAGCAAAGAGGAACGGAGACTCTCACAGGAAGGGAGACAAGAGCAAGAGACCGAGGAACGGAGACTCTCACAGGAAGGGAGACAAGAGCAAGAGACCAAGAGAATGTCTCCAGCTCAAGCATATTCTTTTTTTTTTTTTTTAAGATGCTATTTATTTATTTGGCAGAAAGAGACATAGCAAGAGAAGGAACCCAAGCAGGGGGAGTGGGAGAGGGAGAAGCAGGCTTCCCGCTGAGAGGGAGCCTGATGTGGGGCTCGATCCCAGGACTTGATTGTGACCTGAGCCAAGGCAGACACTTATGACTGAGCCACGAGGTGCCCCAGCTGAAGCATATTGTTTAACAAATATAGTACAAGAGCAAAATAAGTTGGAAGGGGAGTTATACATTAAGAGATATTTATGAACTTTATCAATCAAAAGCCAAGTGTCAATCTTACTTGGATACTGATTTCAACACACCACAAAAATTAAACCATTTATGTAGCAACCAGGGAAAGATGAATATTGATTGCATCTTTGATGCAGTGAGGAAATTGCCAAAAATGTTTAGATGTGATTCATGGGATTATATTTAAATAGATATAAGATATAAATAAGATATAAAAGATTCCTTATCTTTCAAAAGTACTCTGAAACTGTGCAGGTGAAATGTTTTGAATTCTGGAATTTGCTTCAAAATAATCCTCTGAGGAGTGGGGTAAAGATGAACCAGGACTGGTAAGAAGGGAGGTATATAGAGGTTTATCATTCAATTAGCTCTATTTTTATATCTGTTTGAAATTTTCCACAATAGGAAGTGAATAAAAACAAGAAAAACAAACCAAAAACAAAAGAAACTCATAAAGGTTAACTTTCTTCCTTTTTTAAAAAAAAAGATTTTATTTTTAAGTAATGTCTACATCCCACATGGGGCTTGAACTCACAACTCCAAGATCAAGAGTCACTGCTCTACCGGCTGAGCCAGCCAGGTGCTCCAGGCTACCTTTCTTTAACCTCACAAAAATGCCTCGGTTTAACCAGACCCACCCTGGACCTCAAGCCAGGAAGGCATCATAGCAGTCCATCCTCAAAGCCCACAGACACAAAAACAAAGCTTTAGGAAGCTCTTTGAAAAATTGCATAAACCTTATCAAGGAGATTAAACAGGGAGGTAAAAGGACAGCCCCAAACCCAGCCCTACAGTGCTGTCTCTCCTCTACCCCACTTCTATGCCCCCACTATTCAGTGAGCCTGTGGTATCTGTGGACAAAGTCCCTTTCATAACCCAGAAGCCACCTCACTGGGCAGCTTGGCTAGGGGCTTCGGGAGGCTAAGAGGTCAGATTTGGCCCTGGGTGAGGATAGGGAAGTGGCTTGTCTTTGATACAAGGAAAGGAGTTGAAATGCCCTCCACTGATGAGATAAGTGGAAGGACGGCGGCAGGAAGGAGAGGGTAGCTCCATCAGGGGCACCGGAATTTTTGGCAGAATGAAGGGTCAGAGGCAGGAGCTCAGGGTTTTCCTGGCTGGGTGTCCAGCACCTAGGACAGCTCTCTGTACAGCGGTGGGATCCTTGCAGGGATGCATGAGAAGTAAGCAAAATAAAACGAGCTGCGAGGAACACCGAGTGCTGGGGTGGGAGCAGAGGGAAGACCTCTCTGTGAAAGCAGTGGGGAGACCAGGGAATATGTCCCCAGGGAGGAGATATTTAAGCTGAGTCCTGAATAATGAGAGTTGGGGAAGAGCATTGCAGATGGGAAGACCAAACTTCGGGTCAGGAGCATCACCTGTGGTGTGGTCAGAGGACAGGGTCACTGGGGCCTTGGGAGGGCAGGTGATGAATCTGGAGTGTGGAAAGGACCCACACAGAGGGCCTTCCATGCCAGGCGGAGCTGCAGCTTTAATTCTGGCTGCCATGGGAAGCAATTGGAAGGTTTAAGCCGTGAAGTACTATCATTTGATTTACATTTTCAGAAAAATCACTCTGGCTACTGTGTAAAGAATAAAACATGGGGAGCAGGGGACACAGGGGGCAACTGGAGGCCAGGTGTCTGGGTAAGAGCTGATGGTGGCTGTCTGAAATGGGAGGGCGCACTGGAGATGGCGGAATGGCTGGGCCTGAGTGACCGCTGGAGAGACCAAAGACCTGGTGTGGGGATAGGTTTTATGGGGACAGAGGAAGCCCCCGACTTCTGGCTGGAAGGATGGTGTTGTGAATCAGAGCGATGAGGAAAACAGAACAGGGTTTGAAGGAAAAATTGTGAGTTCAGAGTTGGAGGTATTGTGTTTGACAAGTTGATTGGAGATGTGGAGTGGAGATGTGAAGGGGAGGGAGCCCAGAGGTGGCATCTGAACGGACAGCTGTCACAGCACAGGGACTAAACTCTAGAGAGGTCAGGGACACAGGGAGACAAAGTGGCCCTGGGTGGGGGGGGGGGCGCTGGCACAGGAGACGGAGCAGGAGGGAGAGTGGCTGAGGAGGCAGGTCGCTGACTAGGCCCTGGGCGCCTTCTCCTGGGCCTCTCACTCTTGCGGGCAGGACCCTCTGCTCTCCCGCCGCGGGGCACACCCTGTCCGCTAGGGTCTCCGCCATCATGCTCTGCTCTGCCTGCCCACAGGCCCTCCCTAATCTTCTAGGCTTTTCTCAGTTCTGGCCATCCTTTAACACTGAGTGCGCTCTGCCTTGACGTCACCCCGGGGGCAGCCCGCCTCTCACTTGCTCATTTTCCAGGCAGGCCCTGCACATGCGTCCGGGTTACGCCAGACCGCAGGGAATGCTGGTCCAGCTCCTCAAGGGCTCTGCACTAGAGGTGAAGGGAAACCCCTCCAGGCCAACTTTTTGGCCTTTTGTGCCCTGGATGAGGGGGTGGGTGAGAGCCACAGGATTTTTTTTTTTTTTTTTTTTTTTTTTTTTTTTTTTTTTTGAGCCACAGGATTTTTGGACAAGTCCTGGGTCATGGGCTAGAGTCCCACCCTGGAATATGGTAGCCACATGTTGCCTCTTCTCTAGCTGCCTTTTAAGTATCGCATTTATGGTCCCTTGTTTCAAGGGGGAAAATTGGGAGGTGGTGGTGGCCTTCATGTGGGCCCTGGGACAGGGGCAGGACTTAGAAAGGGAGGGAGGAGGAGAGGAGAGCAATAGTGGAGGAGAGGAGGCCATGGGGTAGAAAAGTCTGGCACGTGGCATTTGGCACCATTTCAGTGATTCTCTTTTGACAAAAAGAATGCTTTGCTTCAGTCGTGTCAGAATAGGCAAGTGTTTCTTTTTTAACCAACTCAGATATACAAAGGTGTTCTTCATGCTCCCTCTCTTGAAGCCCTTCGTTCTAAGCACCGCGACTGAACTTCAGGGCAGGGTGGGTCCCTGATATCCAGAGAGGAGAGCTGTTGAGGGTTGGGGCAGGGAGCAGGGGGCCAGTGTGGGCTCTGCAGGAGAGCAGGGCATCCCAAGAGCCCCGTGACAAGAAGACCTGAGAAGGGGCGGAGGCCAAGCGATCAGTGAGCTGCTCTCTGGCCATCCAGGTGGGAGGCCAGAACCTGGGGCAGTCCTTCGGATCAGAGCACGGGCTGGGCACAGCTCCCAAACGAGGTGGGACCAAGGCTGAAGGAGAGAAGTGGGCAGAGATCCGTGCGGGGCGTTTTCTCAGAGTCCAGAGAGTGAGGGAGAGTGCAGGGAACAGGGCCGACCCCCTTAGCAGCCTCATTCAACTGCTTTTGTCTGCCGCTTTGAGCTACATGGAGACAAGTCATTGGAGCCCTTGGCACTGGCCAAGCCACCCCCGCAGTGCTGAGAGTCAGCGGTCTAGGGGGAGGCCCCCCGGGGCTGTCCGACCCTGGGCTGACACACAAGACAGGAAGAAGGCCCCTAGTTACTCGGGGCCGGGCCACTTGCTCTCTCAGTGTGTACTGGTACACGGTTCGTAACGGCCTCTTTTAAAAAAAGGGCCTGATTTATAACTGCTCCTACTGGGGCCAATTTCAAGCCACCTTACTGAACACCATTACATCGCCCTTCTGCCATGGATGCAAATGAGCCCAAGGATATAGATAGAATAAAAACAGAATGAAGTAAAGAGTGTTAAGTATATTTTACCTTCATTTTTAATATATTTTATTTACTTAAAAGTTAACCTGATACAATTTTTAACAATGATTGCTGAGGAACTGGCTAGCAAATTTCTTGACAACGTCCTCCTCAGCTCTTGAGAGGTGGGAGAGGCCAGTGCAAGCACGCCTGTGGCTGAGGCCACAGGACAGGTTGGGCTCTGGGCTCGGGGAGCCCTCCTAGCAGAGCTCCCCTGAGGGATGCTGCTGCCTGCCACGGTCCGGGGGTGGGAGGTGGGAGACATGACTGGCTGACTGCCCACACACGGGGCAGCTGGACCGGCCAACAAGATGAGATGTATGAGAGACATGAGACAAGATAAAAGATTATACCTTTTCTGCAATGCAGGTCCCGGAACTGTCTGATTTTAAACCAAAAAGAACGAAAGACAAATTTAAAAACTTGCATTTGCAAGTGGCCTTGGAGCCCGAGTGGCTAGGATTAAGACAATGTATCAGTGTTAAATTAAAGGGAAAATTAAGCACACACCACCTACTAGTCAGCATTTTAAGGCCATATTATTGTGAAGTTCAGACAAAGAGTTAAAGAATCTATTTAAATGCAAATGTGCCATAAAACCGGCTAACAGCAATGCATCTCCAGGATGCTCTCAGCCCTTCTTTCAGTGCTCATAACAGCATTGGTTTTTTGTTTTTGTTTTTTTCCAACTTGGGGAATAATATCTCTGAGAAATCCCCTGTTGGTGGAGAGCAGCTGTGTAATTACCTGGGGCGGGGGAGGTACGGGGTGGGGGATAACCTGGGGCTCCCATTGGGGCGGAGCCCGCTCTCGTGCCCCCCCCCCATACCCCCCCCTCCGCCCCGTCCAACATTGGCCACACGGAGCAGCCCAGCCTGGCAGCCATCAGGCCGGGCTTAGGGCAGAGAGGGTTCTTCTGCCTGCAGTTCCCCCGCCCCTGCTGCCCTGCTGCTGACTGTACTCCCAAGCAGCGAACCTGGCCTCGTCCAAGACCAGGGCACAGCCTCCCCCACCTCTTGAACTGAGGAGGGCCCCCTCCAAAGGAGGCAAGCCCAGCACCTGACTCCGTGGGGACCACTAACGCTCCCACCCTGTGCAGGAGGGAGCAGGGAGGTGACAGAACCTGCCGGCTGAGCCCCTGCGTTGTGCCCCCTGCCAGCCTCACCGTCACAATGGCCCTGTGGACCAGGCCTTCCTGCCCTGGCTTGACAGAGGCTGGGAAGACGGGGCACAGGTGGTGCATAGTCGTGGACCTTCAGCTTGGGTTGGCGGACCCCCCAGCCCTTGCCCGGTGTGTGGAGGGGACGAGGCCTCTGGCAGTTCAGAGAGCTGGGTGACTGACGAGCCACCTAGCTGAGGCAGAGCACCTCAGCCTCTGTCTTGCTGGGTGAAGGCATCTGCTTCTCAGAGGCAGCAGGGCCTCCGTCCCCATCAGGGCTCAGGCCCCATCGGGAGCAGCCAGGGAACCCAACTTGTATCCAAAGGCCCATGAGGACCCTTGGCCCATCCCCTCACCTAAGAGGACACTGTGAGCTCAGATGCCCCTGAAAGTCCCGGACACTGTAAGAGCTACCTTGTTCAAAGGTCACCTGGCACAGCTTACCTCGTCCCCCTCACCGAACTGTGGGCACCTCAAGATAGGGCTGCAGTCCTCACCCGTGTGTCAAGTGTTTGGAAACTGCTCTGCAGCTGTGTAATAGGCAGAGAGGGAGAATGCCCACAGCTGTGTAATAGGCAGAGAGGGAGAATGCCTAGATAACTGTAATTTTAATATAAAGGTAGCATTGATGTGGATTTTTTTACTTGGGTTTATATGGAGTCACTCATAGGTTGGTTTGAAGAACCCTAGGCTCTGGTGGGTTCTCTCCATACCTCTCCGTCCCCCTCAAAGGGCCCCCTCCTCACAGGACCCACAAGGGGATGCCTCACCTTGGGAAGATGGAATGAGGGTTGTGAAAACCTCCACTTCTGTCCTTTCTCTGTTTGGGGACACCATGGGGGTGGGCGCTGTTTCTGTCTGGGATTGCTTTCTGCCTGGGAGAAGAGGCTAGGGCCAGAGCCAGTGAGGGGGCTGAACATGGTGCTCAGGGCTTGGAGTAAATTGGTGCAGGCCAGTCAGTATCCATGTTGTTCCACTCTTGGGAATCCAGCCAGGCAGGGGACGGACTACAGAGGAGGGCAACAGCACCTAACAAGGAAGCATGAGACAAGCTGTCGCTGGGAGGGCTCACTGTGTACCAGACGCTGCACTATTTTATGGGATCTTCCCTCCAACTATCTCTGCAGACAGCATAATTATGAATAGGCAAAATCTTCAGGAACAAAACCCAATTTGGGTGCCTGGGTGGTTCAGTCAGTTAAGCACCTTCCTTCGGCTCAGATCATGATCCCAGGACCCTGGGATGGAGTCTCAAAGTACATCGCATCAGGCTTCTCCCTTAGCAGGAAGCCTGCTTCTTCCCCTGTGTGCCGCTCCCCCTGCTTATGAGCATGCTCTCTCTCTGACAAATAAATAAAATCTTAAAAAAAAAAAACTAAACTAAACTAATTAATGAGCTCAGCAAAATTACAGAATATAAGATCAATACACCAAAAAATATAAACTGTACCTACAACATACAGAAAAAAAAAAAATGTACTTGTATACATTTGCAGTGAATAATCCAAAAGGGAAAATAAGAAAATAATTGCATTTATAATAGCATAAAAGAAACAGGAATAGATTTACAGAAGTGCAAGCCTTGAACACTGAAAATTATATTATTGAAAGAAATTAAAGAAAACCTAAATAAATAAAGAAGACTTAATATATTTTTAGAGATTTTATTTACTTAGGGGTGCCTTGGTGGCTCAGTCATTAAGTGTTTGCCTTTGGCTCAGGTCTTCATCCCGGAGTCCCAGGATCGAGCTCCGCATCCGGCTCCCTGCTTGGCAGGAAGCCTGCTTCTCCCTCTCTCACTCCCCCTGCTTCTGTTCCCTCTCTAGCTGTGTTTCTGTCAAATAAATAAAAATCTTTAAAATAAACAAACAAACAAATACCTTAAAAAAAAATTCCCTCCCCCTGCCCCTCCACTGACTCTTAAAGAAAAAAAAAAAAAAAAAAGAATGTCTTTGGAAAATAGTGACCTGAGCAATCACTCTCATTTCAGAGATGAAACAAAAGATTTTATTTATTTATTTAAGGGACAGAGAGAGAGAGAGAGAGAGAGAGAGAGAGAGCCCAAGCAGGGCAAAGGGGCGGCGGGGGGGAGGGAGAGGGAGAGAGAATCTGAAGCAGACCCCACGCTGAGCACAGAACCTGAAGCAGGGCTCAGTCTCAAAACCATGAAATCATGACCTCAGCCAAAAGCAAGTCGGAGTCCTAATTGACTATGCCACCCAGGCACCCCAAAGACTTAATATTTTTAAGATGGCAATACTCTCTAACTAACTTACAGACTCAGCACAATCTCTATACAATCCCAAATGCCTTTTGGTTTGAAACTGATAAACTGATCTTTAAGTTCATATGCAAATGCAAGGGACTAACAAAAACCAAAACACAGAAGAACAAAGGGGGGGACTTCTGCATTTCAAATTCACTACAAGGCTACTGTATCAAGCAAGTGTGGTGCTGGTATAAGAATAGACATACAGGGCGCCTGGGTGGCTTAGTCGTTAAGTGTCCGCCTTTGGCTCAGGTCATGGTCCTAGAGCCCCAGGATTGAGCCCCACATTGGGCTCCCTGCTTGATGGGAAACCTGCTTCTCCCTCTCTCACTTTCTTGTGTTCCCTCTCTAGCTGTGTTTCTCTCTGTCAAATAAATAAATAAAAATCTTAAAAAAAAAAAAAAGAATAGACATACAGACCGATGAGATAGAATTGAGAGTCCAAATGTAGTCCACAGATTTTCAAGGTATTAAGACAATTTAATGGGGGAAATAATAGTCTTTTTAGCAACTGGATAGTCACACACAAAAGGTCCCTTCCTCAAACTATACACATGTCAAAATTAACTCAAATGGATCCTAGACCGAAACGTTAGAGCTCAAACGATAAAACTCTTAGAAAGCTCTCTTTCCCTGCCTGGCTTCCCACCGTCATCAATGACACAGTAACTATCCAGACCAGGAAGTTCACGACCAACCATTTCAGCAGAAGCAGATGGTCATTGATGTTCTTCACCCCAGAAAGGCAACAGTACCTAAGACAGATTTTCAGGAAAAAACTAGCTGAAATGTACAAGACCACACCAGATGTCATCTTTGTATTTGGATTCAGAACCATTTTGGGGGTGGCAAGACAACTGGCTTTGGCATGATTTAAGATTCTTTGGATTATGCAAAGAAAAGTGAACCCAAACATAGACTTGCAAGACATGGCCTGTATGAGAGGGAAAAGACCTTGAGAAAGCAGGGAAAGGAACACAAGAATAGAACGAGGAAAGTCAGGGGGACTGCAAATGCCAGTGCTGGTGCTGGCAACAAGCTGAGCTGGAGACTGGACAATTAAAGGAGTAAAGATTCCACGGGGACTTTATCTGTGGTGACTGCGGATTTTTCACGAGAGGGTTAAAAAAACTAAGGACTTTTGGGGCACCTGGGTGGTTCAGTCAGTTAAGAAGCCAAATGTGGGTTTCGGCTCAGGTCAACATCTCTGTCATGAGATCAATCCCCATGTCTGGCTTAGCACCTAGCAGAGTCGACTTGTTCCTCTTTCCCCACTCCTTCCCTCTCTGCCTCCCCTCCCCCCCATGCTCTCTGTCTCTAAAATAAATAAAATCTTTAAAAAAACAACAACAACCCAGCAGACAAAAACTAAGAGAGCTTTTATATAGACACACACACACACACAAAAAAAAAAAAAAAAAAAGAGAAAGAAAGAAAAAAACCTCTTAGAAAAAAATATAGATATAAACTTTTATGACCCTGGATTAGAATAAGCCTTCTTAGATATGACACCAAGAGCACAAGCAACAAAAGAAAAAAGACAACAAACTTCATCAAAATTAAAAAGTTTTGTGCTTCAAAGATACCACCAGGAAGGTAAAAAGACAACTTAAAGAAGAGAAGAAAATATTTACAAATTGTATATCAGATAAGGGGTTTGTATCTAGAATGTATAAGGAACACTTACAATTCAATAATAAAAAAAGAGAACCTAATTTTAAAATAGAGCAGGATATGAAATAGACACGTCTCCAAAGATTACAGATGGCCAATAAACAGAAGAAAAGAGGCCTTAACATTATTAGCCTTTGGGGGACTGCAAACTCAAATCACAGTGGAATGCTACTTCACATTCACTAAGAGGACTACAGTTCTTCGAAAGACAGTAAATAGGGCGCCTGGGTGGCTCAGTGGGTTAAGCCTCTGCCTTCAGTTCAGGTCATGATCTCAGGGTCCTGGGATCGAGGCCCACATAGGGCTCCTCTGCCTACTTGTGATCTCTCTCTCTGTCAAATAAATAAATAAAATCTTAAAAAAAAAAGACAGTAAATAATAAGTGTTGTAAGGAATATGCTGTTGATGAGAATCTAAATGGAACAGCTACTTTGGAAAAGTCTAGAAGTTTCTCAAAAAGATAAATATACAGTTATCATATGACTGGGCAATTTCACTCCTAATATACCCAGGAGAAATGAAAACATATCCACATAAAAACTTACATACAGTGTTTGTAGGTATATTATTCATAATAGCCAAAAGTAGAAATAACCCAAATGTCTATCAACTAATCAATCAAATGTGAGATAGCCCTATGATAGAATATTATTTAACAATAAAGGGAACTGAAGGACTTATACATGTGATAACATGGACAAACCTTGATTATGGTAAAAGAAAGAAACCAGTCACAAAGACTACATGTTGTTTTTTTGCTTTTTTTCCTTTTTTTTTAAATTGTTACTTAAATTTTTTTTCCAGTGTTCCAAGATTCATTCCCCATTCCCCACACCCAGTGCTCCACGCTTTAGGTGCCCCCAGTACCCACCACCAGGCTCTCCCATCCCTCCACCCCCCTCCCTCCAAGTCCCTCAGTTTGTTTCTGTGTCCAAAGTCTCTGTTGTTTCGTTTCTCTCCCTGGATTACCCTACTTCCCATTTACTTTCCTTCTCCCACTGTCCTCCAGGTTACCCCTCATGCACCGCAAGTAAGTGAAACCATGCGATACTTGACT
>PITA01024389.1:0-26347 GCA_004023965.1 Spilogale gracilis
CAGTGTGTGTGAGTGTGTGTGAGTGTGTGTGTCAGTGAGTGTGTGTGAGTGCGTGTGAGAGTGTGTGTCAGTGTGTGTGTGAGTGGGTGTGAGTGGGTGAGTGTGTGAGTGAGTGCGTGTGAGTGTGAGATGTGGGGTGTTAGTGTGATACAGGTGGGTGTGTGTGGACAGCTGAAGGCCTGCCTCAGTCTGCTGACCCCGAGCGGTCTCATGGACTTGGTGTGCTTCATTCGACAAAAAGCGTTTCCCAGAAACCAGGACAGTTTCCCGGGGGGCACGGAGGTGGGAGAAATGCTGTCTCTCAGGCCGCAGCAGTGGGAGATGGCAGCCGTCCAGGTCCGCTCAGGAGGCTGGGACAAAGGGCCGCAGAGTGGGGGCTTCAGCAGTGGGAACTTACGTCCCCACAGCCCTAGCCGCCCGAAGTCCAGGAGCGAGGGCCGTCAGGGCTCGTTCCTGGTGCCGTCCCTTCCTGGCGTGGAGACGGCGTCGTCCTGCTGTGGCTCACACAGCCCTTCCTCTGGACGCGCGCAGCGGGCGGGGGGCTCCGGCGCCTCTTGCTCTTCCCATAAGGACATCAGTGAGACTGATGAGGGCGCCACCCCTTGTGACCTCTTTTAGCTTCAGTGACCTCCTCAGAAGCACTATCTCCAAATGTTGGGGGTTTAGGGTTTCAACATATGAATTCTGAGGAACGCGATTCAGTCCGAAATAAGACATGATCTGGGGACATAGATGCGCGTGCCTACAGTTCTCTTTGGAAGAACATAAAGCACCGAGGAGACAGGACACCTGGGCGGTGCTGAAAGAATGTGGAACAGGGCACATCCTCAGCTCGGAGCCTGAGGCGGGGGGCAGAGGCGGGACTGGTCTGGGAGGGCCTCCGGGGACACAGCCACCGCGGCCACGGAAGTGTGACTCCTGGGTCCACACCCGCTGGAGACACGTGGAGCCTGCCCGGCTCCCTGAGGTCTGCCAGAGTGCTCATGTGAGAGGCGAGCGCCAGATCCTAAGCACTAGACCTCCAGGGGCGTCCAACGTGCTCACGTGAGGGGTGAGAAGAGAGTGTCGCAGGAAAGTGGCGCCCCACTTTTCCTCACAGGATTCCTGGTGGCCCTGGTACCATGAGCTAAGGGGGCTGAAGGACGGGTTCCTAGGAGGCCACACGCAGACTCACAGAAGCCCAGAGCCAAGGGGACTACAGGCGAGGCATGGTGACTAGGGGACCCAACACCCTGTCCTGAGGCGACTACCCCATAGTCAGCAAATGCACAAATGCAGCAAATGGGAGAGCTAGTCCGAAGAGCACAGTTCTATCAGGAGGTCATGGCAGATACGAGCTGTGCACCCATTTCCTTGGGCTTCCCGCAAACATTCCCCGGGGGCCAGGTCCGTATCCGCCTCCAGACCCTGCAGACCCTTCCTCGTGCCACACTGGGATACGCAGGGTCCAGAGGCCGTCCAGGAAGCCACGGGGCGGGGGTGGGGGCACTTACTCTCCCTTACGGATGTACAAGGGCAGTAACGGGGGTCCTTCGCCTTTGCTGCCTTTCCCTAGAGAGTGCTCAGTGTGGCTCAAGCCGGGCTCTGTGTCTCAGGGGCACCACACCCCTGCAGCCTCCGCTTCGTCACCTGTGGTCGGTACTTCTCTCGGGAAAGAAGGGCGAGTGGTGCCAACCAGCCACACCAGCCGAGAAAAACCCGTGATCGACCCCACAAGGCTGCCCTTGGCACTTGAAGAGGGGATCCCGAAGCATCCAACCAGCAGAGGGCACCCCCAGTCCCCAAAACTCCGGTCACCAGGGTCTGGTGTCTCCAGGTCTGCTTCTCAGCACCTCTGCTCAAAGGAGGTGGCGATGGCCCCATTCGCTGCACATGGAGCAGGTTTATTTGCTGCTGGGACTTTCCAGTCACTTAGAGTGAAAATAATTGCATCCACATGGCATTTGTTTATAGAGAAGTTCACTCATGTTTCACTGAGTACCCTCCTTTTAACCTGGTGACTGAACCACCACCCACCAGGTTCCCCTTCTTCGATGACTGCTGTTTCCTGCTCCCTGAGCAGTTCTGGGTCCTATTAAATGGTGTCAGTTACCGCGCAAGGGGCCCAAGTGTTGAGTAAGGGTTAAAGATGGGCCACCACACGGTAACTACAGAAACCACTTTAGCCCTCTGAGCCTCAGTCCCCCCCATCCGTAAAGTTGCAACAATAACTCTGCTAATTACTTCATGGAATAATCATGCAAATCAAATTTAAAAATCATATGACAAAATGTGAACTGCGCCTGATGTAAGTAGTGTGGACCTATGCCATCCGTCTGCTCTAGCGTGCCAGGAAGGCCCGCACCAGACCAGCTCCCGGCCAGAAAGAACACGAAGATCCCAGGGAGGAGAAAAGTGACTGATGTGAGTCTGACACTGAGTGCCGCTCCCACACTCCTGGTAAGTGGAAGTCCCTAAGCAGCGTGGGTTCGAGAGGATTAGAAGCCAAGCAGAAAGTGGCTATGGGTGAGAGAAGGGGAGTCTCAACAATCTCACAGGCCCAAGAAAAAAAATTCTAGTTCAAGGCACCAACTCAGCCAAAACGTGAGGACCCTTACAGCCAAGGAGAACGCACAGAAGTGAGCCTACCACCACTATCTCCTCAGAGTGATGGCTTTTGTGCAAATTAGCTGCCTATGGGCTGACAGGCCCTGGAGAAAACAAAGGTCAGGAGTCTGAAAAGCCAAGCGGAGCTTCAGGCACTGTCACTATTGAGTGACCGGAGTTTAGGGTACATCGAGGAGCACGCCTGTGTATAAAGATGACCCAGGAACTGAGTTGGCCTTACAAAAACTAAGAACCACCTCAAGTCAGTTCACCACCTGATTAAATTCAATCCATCTGCCCCTAATCTAAGTGCCTGTCATAAGCAAAACTAAACCCTCTCTAAAGGAAGATGATATTCAGAACTGCATCAATCTGCAATACAATGCCCAACATTCAATCAAAAACTACCAGAAACCTTGGACAAAGGGTCAAGAGGAGAAGCCACAAGAGAATAATAGTGTAGAAACAATTCAAATAGCCATCAACAGTAGAATAAACAAAATGTAGTATATCTGTATAATAGATTTTTACATAATAATAAAAAACTACTGCTAAACAAAACAACATGGATAAATTCAGACATAATGGTGAGTAAACAATTCAGGTATAAAAGAATATATACTAAGGAATCCATTTGAATCCACTGAATCCATAAGCCATTCAAAAATTGAAAAAATTTTTAAAAAAACTCATCCATGGTAATAGAGGTAAAAAAAAAAATGGTTGTCTCTGAGGGAAATATCATTTACAAGGGAAATGAGCGAGACTCTGGGGTGCTAGGAAGATAAACTATCCTAATACAGGTAATATTTGGACATGAATGTTGATAAATGATGACATAAAGACAGGCTGGCCCAGAGACAGAGAGATGTGTATGTGTGCATGTGTGTGCGAAAATTAATCAGGCTAACCACAGGATTTGTGCATTTTATCATAAATTATACTTCACTAAAGATTTTATTTATCATGACCTGAGCCAAAGACAGCTGCCTAATGGACTGAGCCACCCAGGTGCCCCTAAATTATACCTCACTGAAAAAAGAAAAGAGGGAAATAATAATATTTCAAAAAAAGTAGAACTCAATACATGACTTTATAAGCAGATTATATGTAGCTGAAGAGAGAAAGAACTGGAAGATAAGTCAGTTGAAAATTAAATAAATAAAAAAAACCAGATGAAAATATAGGAAATCATTTAAGGGAAATCTGGGACAAGGAATACTTAATATGTGAACAAAGAAAAAATTACAAGATGGTAGACAGATTTGAGCCCAAATATATCAGCAATTCTAATAAATGGAACTTTGTTAAATATACCAATTAAAAGACAAACTATCAGATTGGATATAAATACAAAATTCAACTCAATGAAGCTTGAAACTTACAAAAGACACATCTTAAATATAAGGATATGGAGAATGTTAAAGTAAAAGGAGTGTTCAAAAAGATATACCATGCAAACACTAAAAAAGGAAAGCCAGTGAAGTTTACTGATATCAAATTAAACTCAAAAGAAGCATAAATAAAGAGGATCTTTCACAATAATTAAAGGGTCCGGAAGTATTGACAGTTCCAAATTCATATGCACCTAATAATATAGGCTTAAAATATATAAAGCATATTGGGATGCACGGTTGATTCAGTCAGTTATGCATCCAACTCTTGGTTTTGGTTTGACATGATCTCAGGGTTATGAGATCAAGCCCCAAGTCAGGTTCTGTGCTCAGTGGGAAGTCTGCTCCTCTCTCTCACTCTCCCCCTCCCCCACTCAGCCCCTCCCCCTGCTTACACTCTCATTTTTTAAAAATAAATATGTAAATTTTTTAAAATTATATATATATATAATTTTATATATTAAAATTAATATAATTTTATTTTATATTAAATAAAATATTTTTATTTTATTTAATATAAATTAAATAATTATATTTATTTTTTTAATATATATAGCTCAGGTCATGGTCCCAAAGTCCTGGGATCAAGCCCCGCATCAGGCCCCCTGATCAGTGGGAAGCTTGCTTCTCCCTCTCACTCCCCTTGCTTGTGTTCTCTCTCTTGCGTCTGTCAAATAAGTAAATAAAATCTTTAAAAATAATAATAATAACGTAAATTAGAAGTATTTTGAAAGGAATAAAAATGAAAGTAGAACATATCAAAACTTAAGAGATTAAAGCCAAAGACATGCTCAGAGGGAAATTTTATAAGTTTAAATGCACATAAAAGAAAAAAGAAAAAAGGCTAAAAATCAATCATCAAAGTCTCCATTTCAAGAAATTTAAAAATAACAATAAACTAAACCCAAAGAAGAAAGCAACACAGCTTAAAGGCTTATCTAGAGGAGACGTGTCAATGTGGCTGTCTAATGAATTAAACCCCAGGGAGGCTCACACACGTGGGCCACTACACTACAGACAGAATTCCATCAGTGAAGACACAGACAGAAGGGGCTAGATTAAAGGAGTTGATGTGATGCCCAAATCTCAGTGACAGGAACAAGCCTGTGAAAATGACTCCTCTGCAGATATGCATCATCTTTCTCACAAAAAGGATGACTCAGAGGGTGCAGGCAAGAGGCCAAAGGCAGAGCCAAGCACTCTGAAGAATCATTTTTGGGCCTGGAGACCTAATCAGGGGACCGCCAACATTTGCCCAGCTGGATGAGAGAACTGCTGTGGAGCAGGGACTTGTTTGCACCTCCCATTTCCCGCTCTTTAAAGAGGGGTACCTACAGTGACGTCAGGCCATGCCAGTCACAGCACTGCGCATGAGGAGTCCGAAGCAGATAACTGATCTCAGGTTTCATGGATCTGAAGACGGAGAGGAAGGATCCCCTGGGAGCTGTCCTTCCAGAACTTGGAATCTGCAGAGCCTCGTTGTGAGCACTGCACACTTGGAGAAGTTTGAACCACGCGTAGGAAGAAAAGGATCTCGTGGGTAGAGCTGCAAGGAAATGAGGGGTTGAGAAGAGTTGGGGGGTGGGGTTTATGGAAGAGAATTGAGCCTCCAGTCAAGGGTCAGGGAAGTTTACTCTCACTCTCAATGGAGGAACTGAAAAGCTACATGGCCATCAGTGTAGACATAGGAAAAGGTGAAAAAAATGGGGCCAGATCTGAACCCTGAACTCTAAACTTGTATATCCATCTAGACCTGTTCCATGTTTTTCCCGAGGTATCTGTCTCCCAGATACCTCAAACTGAACATTTCCAAGACCAAATCTGGTCTAGTAGCTTCCACATGAGTGAATGACAAGACTCCATCCAGGTGCATGAGGTAGAAACCGAGGCCCAGTTCTTGACCCCACTCCTCATCTGATCAGTCACCAGGACCGGAAGATCTGACTCAGCCCACTTCTCTCCACTCCCCTCTCCTGCGCTGCCAACCACCATCACAATCCAAGTTGCAGAATCCATAGGCCTCGGGAAATGGGCAAGTCCTTGTCCCACCACCACCACCAAGACATCAAGACTGGCTCTTGTGGACACCACACTCTTTCCAAAATGCAGTCCCACTGTGACTTTCCCTACTTAAACCATTAGGTGGCTTTCTGGGGCTCCTGGAATGAGGACCAGAGTGTTCACCTGGCCCAGGGCACACTCCACAGTCTCCTGTGCAGGCCTCCCTAGCTCCTGTGCTCCTCTCTCCCTCCAGCCTCATTGGCCTGCCCCCTCGCAGTCCCTGGGGCTGCTGGGCCCGCTTCCACCATGGCCCTCTGCACAAGAGCCCACTTCCCTCAAGCCTCAAACCTGGCCCTTCTGCTAGGAAACTCACAGATTTCGGCTGAGGGCTCCCCCGTGCACACACACCTTTAATGCTTGCCCCACTGGTTAGTACTCCTCTCCTGGGCATCCCCTGCTTGGGTTCATTTAGGCCTTGAAATAAGCCTAAGTCACAGAGGACATTCTCCATCTCCCCTTACACGTGCAGAGGCGTGGGCCCGGAGGAGGGAAGAGAATTAGCCAAGGTCACAGAGCTGGGGACAGAAGGAATGGAAGGCTCAGGACACAGCTGATGAACAGAGAGGGGAGAAAAGCTATCAGGAAAGTACTGAAAAGCTACATGGCCATCAGTGTAGACATAGGAAAAGGTGAAAAAAATGGGGCCAGATCTGAAAATTATAGCACTAAGAAAATTATAGCACTAAGAACAAGCAGAGAAGATGCTGTGATCAGGGCTTCCTGACTTGTAGACTCCTTCCTTCCTGCACATTCTCTACCTCTCTTCTCCCTCGTCTTCTTCCACCCTCCTTGCATCCAGTAGCTGACACATCTCTCTTTAAGTAATTCTCAAGGAAGATGCCTGAACAGTCTTTCCCACAGATCTGAAAATTCCCTGCAGTAAAAATGTCAAGGGTGAAATAAGACAATGCATTTTCTCAGCCCAACATCAGGCCAAATCACACAATAAAGGACCAATGACTGAATGATAAAACTCGGGATGAGGGCCACTTGTAACTTGTTGCAACTTCCGCTAAGATCTGTATTAATGGAGTGGGCGGGGCAGCTGAACTTGTCATTCTCCACGCTTCTGCACAGGCAGAAGCAATCTGCTCAGCCCCCTCTCCCGGGCCGATACAAACCGTGGAGAGACTGATCAACTCTCACAACACTGGGTGCTGTCCTTGCTATAAGGAAAAATTTGCATTGTGCCTGCTTGGAGTTCCTCCACTGGAAGCCCTGAGGGCCCAATATCCTGGGGGCTCTGGAGGCCACCCCTTCCCTAGCTCTGCGCTGGGTACAATGCACCTGCAGGACTGAATACAGGCTTGTGATCGTGCACACCCCAAACGGACCAGCTCATTCAGCTGACAGCATGGGAGCGGGGGAGGTGCTGGGCCCATCCTGGGAGCCGGGGAGGTGCTGGGCCCACCCCTTACTGCTGGAGACAGCGCGTCCAGACATCTCACACCCCGGGCAGAGAAGGGACCAGGACCTTTCTCATCACTGTCTCTTTCATCAGGCAGCCCATTCATGCTTCCCAGCTTTTTTTTTTTCTAACTTTTTTAAACTTTCCTATCTAAGTGAAAGGATTCAAAGACGCCTCTCCCCAGAGTAGCTGAAAATCCTCCTCTGTCCAAATACCAATTTGCACCTTGTTCTGTGAGTAACCAGCACTTTCTATCCTGAACTTTTATGATGTTAGAAGACAGCGCAGGGTCCCCGAGAGGCTCGGAACACCGGGCACCAGCTCTGGGTCTCTGGAAATGGCTCGGGAACACTGTCTCCTCTCTGGGCTTGTCCAGGACAACGTCAGGGCCCAGCCCAAAGAATGAGGTACAAGCCCTACCTTGGGTCCCCCATCCCCAAAATGACCCACAGCAGAGCTGGATGACTTGTGAATTTGATTTCAATTTGAAGGGTTGGGGGGGGGGCATGTTTATTGTTTCTAGAGGCAAAGCAGATGTGGATGGTGACATTATGATACGCTGAGCCCCAAGGTGCCCCTCTGTCCCACTGTTCATGACACTGGGTCCAAACTTAGACACACTCCCCATGCTTAATCACCATGTCAATCCAATCTCCCCACTCCTCTGAAGCTTCCTTAATTTTGACTTTGCCATCACAGACAAGAAGGGGAAAGGCCAAAAATGCTTAGTTACTCACCAGAAACTGTCGGTCCCTCCCCTTGATTTGTTAATAAGGAAAATAGGCCCCAGAGCACAGACCCAGAGCCCTCCAAGCCCTCGCTGTAGGTTCTCTGTCCACAAAAGACTCACATTAGGGCAGGTGCATGTTTCCTGCAGCAGGAAGGCCCTACAAGACTCAAACACCATCAGCAGCCCCCAGGGGCTTTCTGCTTGTCCATCCTGGCTCTGGAAACCTATTGCTTTTTGGTTTTCATCCCACTTTCTATAAAGATTAAGATAATGCTTAAAATCTAAGGTCCTTCTAAGTATCCATGACAAGGCAGCATTGAGTTTAGGGCCTCCCCTGAGATGGCTGATATGTTAAGATATAAATTTAGTCCAAAGGAAATCAGCACGCACACACACACACACACACACACACACACACACCACGGTGGTGTCAGAGGAGGCCTGATGGAGAGTTAGGACTTTCCAACACTGCCCAGTGTTAAGGAGGTGGCCATCCTGCCGCCCCACACCCTGATGGCTTGTTGGAAGTCATCCTCTCCACCGCCCAGGGTGTCAACAGAGGCCAAGAGGGAACCTGGACTTCCCCCCACCTAGGCCACACCCCCT
This sequence comes from Spilogale gracilis, assembly GCA_004023965.1. Classification (NCBI taxonomy): domain Eukaryota; kingdom Metazoa; phylum Chordata; class Mammalia; order Carnivora; family Mephitidae; genus Spilogale; species Spilogale gracilis. The sequence goes on from PITA01024389.1 coordinate 8,786, forward strand.
TCTCTCAGTGCCGAGGCATCAGAGGTTCTCTGCTAAAAGAGCTTTAAATAAAATCCCAAATACCCAAAATGTTCAACATACCACGAAAAATCACTCATCCAATCACCAAGGAACAGAAAAATCTCAACTTGAATGAGAAAAGACGGTCAACAGATCTCAACACCAAGATGACACAGATGGTGGAATTATCTGACAAGGATTCTGAAGCAGTCATCACAATTATGTTTCGATAAGGAATTATGAACACACTTGAAATAAATGAAAAATTTGCAGCCTCAGCAAAGAAACAGAAGATTGAAGAAACTAAAGGACATTTTGAACTGAAAAATACCACAACCAAAGCTTTTTATTTTTTTTAAAAAGATTTTTTATTTATTTGACAGAGAGAAACACAGCCAGAGAGGGAACACAAGCAGGGGGAGTGAGAGAGGGAGAAGCAGGCTTCCTGCCGAGCAGGGAGCCCGATGTGGGACTCGATCCCGGGTCTCTGGGATCATGACCTGAGCCGAAGGCAGCTGCTCAACCAACTGAGCCACCCAGGTGCCCACACAACCAAAGCTTTTTACAAACTCACGAGATGGCTCCACAGAAGAACAGAAAAGGCAGAGGAGATAACTGGTGAACTGGAAGAGAGGCCAGTAGAAATCTCCCATCTGAGCATCAAGAGAAAAAACAGACTAGCAATAAATAAAAATTAACAGTCTCGGGGACCTGTGGGATGATAATGAAAGATGGGACACTCGTGTCATCCAAGTCCCTGGAAGAGGGACACACACACACACACACACACACACACACACACACAAACACCCCTACAGATTCGAGAAGCCAAGCAAAGACCAAAAAGGATAAGCCCAACAAAACCTGCACTAAAACATGTCATGAGACTCCTCAAAGCTTAGGACAAAGAAAACACCTTGAAAGCAGCAAGAAAGAAACATCTTTTTTAAAGTCTATTTATTTATTTAAGTAATCTCCACACCCAACATGGGGCTCAAACTCATGACCCTGGGATCAAGAGTTGTATGCCCTACCACTGAGTCATCCAGGCGCCCCCAGAAACATCTCCCCAAATAAGAAAAATGATTTGAATGCCATGATTTGTCACCCAAACCACAGAGACCAGATGGAAGCAGCACGATATCTGGCAAGTCCTGAAAGAAAAGAACCATCCACGAAACTGTCTTCGTGACTTAAGGTGGGGAGGACCCAGATACCCTCACGTGAAGGAAAACTCAGAGTCTGTCGCCGCAGACCTGGAGGAAAGGATGGTTAAAGGAAGCTCTTGAAATAGAAAGGAAACGAGAAACAAAGGATCTTGGAACATGAGGAAGGAAAACAGAACAACAGAAAAAATAAAAATATGGGTAAATACAATAAATTGGGCTTTATGAAAATACTTTGCAAAACACTCCTGTTTTTCAGATCTCTGTAACAGTTCGCATCATCAGATGCACAGACGGTAGGGCACTGGGAAGTCACTGATACCTTTTAGATGTTTTCTTAGAGCTAATTTGGAAGAGTCTCATTCAGATTTCACCAATAAAAAAAAAGTCTGATTACTTCGTTTGCTCTTCAAAATATTCACCATCCTTATTTATAAGTCAGATTCGCTCCTGACAGAATTATATATTCATAAAATCTTTCATTTTATTCCCAAGTTTATTCCAAATAGAATTGCTTGATTTAGCAAATAAAAATACAGGCAGTCCCGTTAAGTGTAAATATTATATGGGACATAGTGATACTAAAAATTACCTGAAATTCAAATGTCTGGCAACCCTGTAGGATTCAATCATCAGAGCCCGCAGAATGGGCGCTCTCCGAACTAGAAGCTCCTCTAGAGCCTTGTCCTCTCCCGGCAAGACGCAAGGGACCTGTCTTGGGACATCAACCCGCAGCAAAGGCATTCTCTGCAGACTATTTCAGTCCATTCCTTGTTCAGAAATGTCCCATTTCCAAACATCAGGAAGTTCTGGGTTCTTCAAAGTTTCAATTCATCAGAGTAAGGATTATCTGGTCTCAGGGACCTTAGAGAAGAAACGAAAGTCTTTGAGCTACCGTCGGGCGAACACTAGTGGGGTGTCTCTAAGGCAGACGCCCTGAGCACACCGCCCCCCATCCAGCTCACCACACTCACCTCTCACTCCTTTCAAAACAGTATGGAGAGGCCGGGGTGGGCGGATTTCAAAACCATCAGGGCACATTTTCCAAACCGCTTCTCTGGGGCTCCTAGGCAGGAGCATCCCTGCTCAAAGTCAGGCTGTGCAGGACCCCACTGGCCGTCCAAGGCCTTCTCTGAAACCAGGAGGGTCAGAGCCAGCATATGACCATATAATTTTTAATCCCTTAGTCTGTAAATGTAGTGAAATATGTAATTTACTGTGCAACATAAACATTATTAAGGAAGGCCGCAACACACACAGAGACCTCACGGTGTGACTAGCTCAAAGAACTAGAAGTCATCGCTTGTGTGACAGCCCAAGACAGAGGTTTCTCATGGAGAAGCCCCTCTGCACCCTCCAGCTCTCCCCCCTCAGACTGCCCTACCCCCCACGGAGGCGGTCATCACCCACATCCAGGCAGCAAGCCCAAGGGGAACAGGCCTTGAGGAGCCTCAGCGTGGGGACAGCGTTCCCCTGGGGAACAGCAGGCGCTGGTCTGGGCCCCGTACCATGAAAGAGGGCCGCGGAGGCCGGGGCTGAGCCAGCGGCTGCTGACAGAAGCCCAAGGCCAGCTTCATGCACCGCAGTTGATAGATCGCTAAAGCAAGTGCCCTGGGTTTTCTTTAGGATTTCACATCAGTGCCTAGGTGAAATAGGCCAGTATTTTTTTCTGCTCCCGTATTGGTTGGGTTTTGTCGCCAAGGTTACTCCACCATCCTGAGTTCAGAGTTGCAAAGGCATTGCCCAGAGCAGGACGTCCAGGTTCCCCCCCGACGCCCGCTGGTGCAGTGCCCGGCTCTGCCGGTAGAGGGAACAGGAGGGACACTGGCGAGGGAACCTTCTGGTTCGGCCAGGCTTCCCTTCCTCCCTGTTCCCAAGGCCTGGGTTGGATCCTGCACACCCAGGGAAGCCCGCCTCCCCGAGAGTGCCAGGGCACCGAGGAGGCTTCCTGGTGGACAGTCCAGGGGCACCCCCGCAAGCAGCTTCCGGTAGGTTCTGCAGGTGCCCCTGGAGAGCTTCTGGAGAGTTCAAGGACACCCCCGTGGAGGGCTGTCAGCAGCTCACCGGCAAGTCAGCCTGATAGCACCTCCCCTCCCCATGGGCGGCTTCCAGGTGAAGCTCGTAGATACCCCAGTGGGGGGGGGGGGGTCTGCCTTCTGCTAGCTCGTAGTTCTTGCCCGCCAGGCCTGCCCCAGCAAACGTGGACCATCTCCAGTCCAGACTGACCCCACAGATTCCTGCCATCTGCTGAGCTGAAACGACACCATCTCCAACAGGGTCTCAATCCCCACACCCTGGGGGGGGGGGTTCCTCTCTTCCAGATTTGTTCCTTCCGAGGTACTCTCCTTCACAGTGCTCCTTAGAACCCTCTTCCATCCGTCTCCACATAGCAGTGAAATCCCTGGAAAGAGTTAATATTCTTTAACCAAACCTGCTTTGTTCCGATTGCGGTATGACTACTCTCTGCTGGCCTGGACCCGACGGATATGGCCCTGGGACCCGGAGTGACCACAAGGGACAGACTTGCACAAATGTGATCGGGGAAGTGACCTGTACTCCTAATCTCGGGCAGTGCTGCGCCCATGACCAGTAGGAAGCGGGACACTAGTAATCTGTGGCACGCGCCGGCGTAAGACTTCATCGAGCTATCGCCTTCGGCTGACGGTGATTCTGACCAAAGCGAGGGCCTTGGAGCCCCAGCAGCAGCTCAGCTTGTCTTTTCATGGTGGTTTTGATGACAGCACAAACTCCGACGTGGGCTGGAGCCTCTCCAGAGCCCGAGAGCGCGCACAGAAAGAAAATGACTAGTCATGGTGAGAACCAGAGAACCTTAATGACCACTCTAAAGGAGGCCTTCTTCTCATAGCCACAGGACTATTCCTAAAATCACACCGAAAAATGAATTACATTTGTTGAGAGTAACAGTTATAGCCCAAAATTTCTCCAGGGAAAGCCAGGACACTGACTGGGAAAAGTTCATGAAACATGGAATGGGGACATGTGGTCAGACCGAGTAAGTGACCATCTTAATCCCGGAGTCACTCTGAGCCTTTCTGACAGTGCGTCTGCCCTGCGGTGTCTTAGAAGATCAGTCCCGTGACGACCCTGCCAGGGGCAGCTAGGTGCCTTGAGAGGGGACACTCGTCACCACAACACCCTCTGCTGCCGCCAGACCCATAAGCAGGGTCACACTGCAGAGTGCTCCAGAGGGGCGGGCACACGCTATGCACCCAGAAGAGCAGCTCGCGCACCTAGGAAATGAGTAAGACTTGTGGATTCGAAGGGCGTTAGACCAAAGCGGAGGGAACGTAACACCAGGTCAGACCAAATTCATTGATGATGGTAAAGTTACTAGAGTCCAGATTTAAGCTACTCACTCGGGCAGCTGGAGGTGGCTCTTACAGCGTATGTGACCGCTTGATTGAAACCTAAAGTCAAAAATGGCCTCCAATTAACAAGGCGATAGGAGTATCAGGCCGGAGTTATCATGGTGTGGCCTGCCCCTTTATCTCCTCACTGCACGCTTCAAGAAGCCCTGGGAGAGACTCCTTTCACTGAGGCACTGAGAAACACATTAGGAAGAGGCGTATCCACATCCCTGAAATCCTCGGAGTCCTCTCCTTGGCAGGTAGGCGTCGCAGTGGGGATACTGCTGTAGAGACAGGCAGGGGCGCTTATCTCCCCCGGGATGCCAGGGCTCTGCAGGCCAGAGGCCAGATGGCAGGATGTGAGCACCAAAGGTGGGGGTCTGCGTCTGCCGTGAAGGACAGCAGGGACGTGCTGGGAGTCAAAATACTTCGACAGTGGCCCACAGAAAGACAAGAGCGCTGGTGCAACAGCACAGGGGACGATCCTTAGACCCAGTAGCCAAAACCCTGCCTTGAGTCACAGCTGTGGATCGTGACAGCCTCTCAGCCAGTCCCTGGACCGAACCCAGTTTACCCGCCCAGACCCCTTGATTCCCCAGCAGAAGAGCGTGGAGAGGCTGGAACCTTTCCTCCCGGCCAGGTGGTGTGCTCAGCTTGTCAGTAGAGGGCGCGAGGGGGGCGCTGGGAAAAGCGGGGCTGCTCGGGGTTCCATGGGAGACGAGACAGCGGTGCAGCTGCCCTCCAGCACGGCTCAGCCGCACCCAGCAGGCAGCCTCGCCGCGCTCCCACGGAGTCCAGCCTGCTCCAGCTGGCTCCACACCAAGCTCAACCTCACCCCCTGCAAACAGCTGCCCCGCAACTGCCCTTGGCACTCCAGCAGGTGGACAACCCAGGGGGCTTCTGCCCTAGAGTAGGGTGCAACCACTGCAGAACGCACCGGTTTCCCCGTCAACCCCCAAAGAGCAGTCCCAGGAGACCTTTGGTAAGCCGAAATGGCATCAAGCAAAGAAGCAATTAGCTTCCATTTATACGGAAAATTTTTGAGGGCTCCCAGGCCCCAAAATCGCCTTTCTTAGGCTTTTCTGATTACCTTAGGACGCAGCTTACTAACAGATGCACCAAACAAATGGAGACAAAACAGACGTTCACACAGCTCAAAGCCCTGGCGGCTTGACGCTGAGATGCGAGTGTGGTTCCCGGGGAAGGATCTGCAGGACCACTCTGCTGACGGTACACACCTCTACGACGGCTCGCTGCAAGATGAACGCTGAACACTATTTTCACTCTTCACCTTTCATTAAAGTGGAAATCCTCTTCAGAGTTCTTTCAGTTGGCAACCGTGGGGACTAACACAGGTCTTTAGTAATAGCAAAGTGGTGTGACCCAACTTTCAAAACGGGGACAACACCTGTACTTACTGACGTGAGCGTAGCACAGGCAAGATGTGGGTCTGAAGATGCTGAGAGTTCCTGCGCGCTCTCATCTCGCAAAGCTAGTTACTAGAACATTTGTGAATGCCCACTTAGAAGGGGCACCTCCCCCTTAACTTTGCCACAGCCTCCCCCACCGCACTCCCTACTATTAGTTTCTGCACTAATCATGGCTCCTACACACCCCCTGTCGGTCTTACAGTCAATGGTAGCTGCCTACTAGGTTCTAGACATCAGGGGACATGGCTCCTACGTGGGCCCTGGGAAGAATGCTTCCCCTAGGCAGTGCTGGGAAATGTGGGACATCCCCTGGATAAAACGACCCGACTCATATGGCTTAGAGATGCACGCTGGCAGGGGGCAGGGGGAGGGGGCGAGTCTGTAATTCCCTAAAGGTCTTGGGCAGCAGAACAAAGAAGCCAAAAGTGGACTGAGAGTTCTTCCCTGTCATCATCTGTCTCCCCACCACCACTTCTCTCAGTGCTGCAGACCCCAACTGTGCTCTCAACCCAGCGCACACAGTAAAGAGAAACCGCCAGATAAAAGGTGGCTTGAACAATGGCTTATTCCCATTCCCAGCAGCCTAATGGGAGGGAAGCAGTCCCTTTCCAAGTCTGACTTGGAAGCTGGACAAATCCAACAGGAGTCTTAGGAGGCCAACGGTGTCTCTGAAAAAAAGGTAAACCATCCCTGGGGGCCACAAAAAGATGGCAGCTGAGTCCTCCTGGGCAGAGCTGAGTCACAGCCATGCCATAACTGGCAAGGAGAGAATGAAGTCCCCCATGTGTCCCTCTCAGCTGGCGGGGTGCATGCGCCAGCCTCCAGCACAGGCCCTGACAGAGGGACCGCTGGCGAGGGTCCTGGGCAGGTGAGCCACTGCAGCACAGCCCCACCCCCCCCAGCCTCCCACACCCCTGGCACTCATCAGGAAGGTCCCTGGGCGGGTGCTGGACTTCTGGCCCACTGCGGCCTCACAGAGGCTGGTCCCCTTACAGTGAAGGGGGAGGGAACACATCCCTGCACATTGAAGGCCTTTCTCCATCCAGTGTGATGCTGGGCGACAGGAGGCCCTTGGCTGAAGGTTTTCTCACACTGGCTGTGCTCACGAGGCCTTCGTCGGTGCTGAGCTCGCCGGTGCTGAACCAAAGCCGTCGGGTGCGAGGCGCTTGACGCATCTCGGCTCCAAGAGGTCGGCCCCGAGCGGGAACGTGCTGGGGGTGAACCAGGCGGACCTGCAGCTTCCTCGCAGGCCGCACTTTCGAGGCTCCGACGCAGCGCACATCCGAAGTCTGGGCAGGTTTTCCCACGTCTGTCCTCCTCCCGGCATCTTCCCGGCGGCGGGGCCTCCGTGCAAAACCAGAGCAACGCTGCCCTCCGGGCGCTGAGAAGGACCCTCTCGGGCGGGCAGGCTCCGCGGCAGAACGCGCTCAGGGCGGCGGCCGAGCGCCCCGCCAGTACCGACCCCGCCCTGAAGCCCCCTCCCGGCCGCGCTCTCCAGGCGGCGCCCCGGCGAGGGCTGCGTGGCTCGGCGAGGCCGGCCTCCAGCGCGCCGGCCGCGGGCAGCCCCCCGCTTCGCCGTGCCTCTCGGTGGGAAAGCCGGCCCCGGCGGCTGCTGGCTGCGGCGCCCCCGCCTCGGAGCGGCCCGGTGCCGGCGGGAGGCACGCGGAGGGCTCCCCCGACCGACCCGGGCTGTCCGCGAGCTGCGGCTCCCGCCCTGGGCGTCCGCCGGGACCGGCACACCCGGACCAAAGTCCCCGCCCGAGGAGCCACCCCCCGCGCGGCCGCACGCGGCCGGGAGCCCGCCCGCCGGAGCCCCGAGAGGCCGCGCGGTCGCCGAGAGTCGGGCGCCCGAAGCCCCGCCCCAAGCCCTCCCGGGCTCCCATTGGTCTGGCGCCGCGTGACATCATCAAAACGGGCGCCGGGACCTGACCTTGCCGCACGAGGCGGGAGCTCCGCGCCCGGGGCGGTGGCCGTGGCCGCTGTCCGAGCGCTCCCTGGGGAGCCAGTGTCCACCTTCCTCCCTCAGCCTTGTTGACGGCACCCTTACCACGGGGCACCCAGCCTGGCGCCGCGGCGTGTCTCGGGGCGGCTGCCCCCCCCCCCGCTCCCTCCCCCGGCCTCGGGACCGTCCCTGCGGGTCAGCACAGCACAGCCGCGTGCTCCAGCCTCACCGCTGGAGGGTCCACCTCGGGGCCGCTCCGGCGGGACGGGGGCGGCGCCAGCCGCGAGGACAGTGTTTCTTGACCACGGAGTCGTCAGACATGTCCAGAGGCAGGAGGCCGTCTATGCCGGCCGCACAGGCGCCATCCCGGAACCCTTCGGTGTGCAGGCTTCCCCCCGCCGCCTGCTGTGCCATGAGTTCCCCCTTTCTCCGGGAAATCGTGACTTCCCCTCATCTTGGGGGAATACGTCCTCTTGTGGTTCCCTAAGTGTGTGTGGAACATACATTTTTAAAGATACTACAAGTCTTTAGCTTGGCTTTTAATCTGGCTGAAAATACTGCCGTCAGAATTATGAAAGTGAAGGGGCACCCGTCTGTGGGCCGGGGGGGGGGGGTCATCTGAGGACTCCAGAGCTACTCCCCTCCCGGATACTTAGTGCACGCCCTGTTTATTCTCTCCACAAGCTGCAGGACCTTTTCTCTCCCGTGATACGTGTGTGCAAGTCTTCTGTTGTTAGTACTACGCAGGCTCTTGTAAGCGGGACACGCTGACATTTATCCTCAGAATTGGCGATTGGTTGGAACCGACCAATCGCCAATTCTGGCGGGAGGGACGTGTGGGTTTTGGAGTGTAGCGACCAAAGACATCTGAGCATGTGGCCGCATTCAGTCCTGGCATGTTAGGTCGTCCTGTGTCAAAAACCAAACTGGGTACCAAATTCAACAAAACCAAAAGATGAGTCTCCTGCCAGGTTTCACACCTGCAAACCAGGTATCCCACGGCTGCAAAAGCAATGAGTTCTGAGTTGCTCACAGACTACGCGGCTTTGATGGGACAAATATGAAAGTTACTTTGCTTTTTCAGCTCATTGGCTGCCTAGCGATATTATTTGGATGAGGGTAGCGGAGTCGGAGAACAAGTCCAGACGTAGACTGACAGACATACCCCGCATTTGGGGACCGGCCAGCATCCTCTGCTGACTTCTGAGAAGGGCCGTCAACACCAGCACTGCTGGTCTCCATGTAGTCCCTGACATGAGGGACTCCGTTTTCTTCTGGTTCTACACCTTAGGCTGGTGAGAGTCCCCAAGAAGCCTCCTTGTGCTCAACTCCCGCCTGCAGGACACGAGAGCCTGATTCCCAGCTGAAGCGCCATACAGCAGTGGCGGGCCTCCTTCATATTCCACTGGGTTGGGGCAGCCACAGCTGCCCAGCTGTGTGTAGCAGCGCCTGGACGACATCTTAACCTGACTCTCAGCCCATCCTCCCACTTTCACCCACTTTGAAGGTACCCAAGCTGCCAATCCCAGGGCCTTCTGGATCTTTGCAGTGAAATCAGATTCTCGGATACTCACTTCTTTTGAAAAGGTGGTTTTCTCAGGTATTCCTAGATCAGTTGATCAGTTATCATTCATCTTCTTGAGAGGTTCGTTCCTAAATTCTGTTGCTAGTCTGTCATCTCAGTGGATTTGTACATTTTTTTAAAAAGTAAAATTCCACTGTCATTTTAATGGGATTTCACAAAGGAATTATGGCTAGCAGCCACAACTGGTACACAGAAGGCCAGGAAATGAAGAATATTCTGGGACTTTAAGTGTCCACCTGAAACTGTGGGCTCTGTCATCACAGATGCATATGGACAGTGAAGGAAAGCCACCCATCTCCACCACACAAATGTGAGACAGAAAGTCAGGCCAGCTTCCCAGCAGAGCAGGAGACGTGTATGTGTGCAGCTGGGGCCGGGGGGAGATCAGGGCGTGAAGAATAAAGAAGACTCTGAAACAGCAGATACAGAGAACACATCAGCTGAGACAGGAGTAAATGTCTTTATTTAGTTCCTTCCCTCCTGGTTTCATCCCACGGCTTCACACACCCCTCGGGCTGTCAGGGAGGCCCAGAAACAAGGGTTCTGCGAACACTTTTGCGCCTCCTCCCCCCTGCAGAGCACTGTAGGCACAATTCACCTTGCCTGAAAGCCATGGGTTTCAAACACTTTATAGGCATATCCTCTTCAAACCAGAAAGCCTGCCAAGTAAAACAGGCTAGACCGGAAGTTTCTATCTGTGCCACATTCTGGGTGCCTCTCTAGAACGGAAAGACCCCTCCAAGCAGCTCAAAAAAGTTCCTCTCTCCATATCATTAGAAAATTTCCAGACAGCCAGTCACCTGGCTGAATTTCAGAAGCCCAATTTCTACCCATTGAGATAAGCAGTCCACAAAATTAAGGCCTTGGGGGGGGGGTAATAAAGCATTTACTAAAGTTACAAGAACATCTCAAGGAGGCCTGTCGCACTTCTGGAGACGCGTAACCAGGCACAGGTGCAAGAACGGTCGCGGCCCCAGCCGCTCGGGGCCAGCGCACCTTCATTCCCAGAGCAGGAGGGACAAAGGTTCCTGCCGGCGTGTCTGCAGATGCCCAGGCCGGCCGTGGGTCACACTCTTGTGCCCACCGCCGAACACGCCCCGGAGCCGTGCAGATGCCGCAGGGCAGAGCAGCAGGCTGGGACCGCCGGGTTCACAGACGCCGCACTCCAACTCCAACTCCAACCAGTGTGGGGGGGGGGGGATGGCCATGCGTTATTCCAGACACTGTGCAATCCCACGGTAAGGCCACAGAAGTCAGCCCTTCTCTCCGCCTCACCCCTCCATCTGTCCGCCGAGAGTGGGGAGTACATATTCTGTACACCGCTACACTCCAAAACCCACACGTCCCTCCCGTGGAATTCTCCTGGGACACAGTCCCACTAGCCACTCATGAGTGCGCATCGGTTCTTTTATTCCTCACTGAGGGTCAGGCTCTGGGGGGCTGGCGTGGGGGGGCAGGGCAGAAGTGCTCACAGGGCCAAATGGCACACTTCCAAGTTGGCGCGGGGCCCACACCAGGACGGGCGGCCGAAGGGGCGGAAGCGGAAGCCTCAGCTCCAAAAGTCCCACCATGAGAGCCACCCCAGACATGCCACGGAGCCACGGGCGCTCAGGGGTACCGCCGGCCCCCGAGGCCTGAGGTAAGGGCAGCCCTCACTGAGAAGGCCACATGACACTTCCAGGAGTGCTTCTCCTGGATTCTGGAACGGCGAGAGGCCCGTCGCCCCAGGAACTGCGGGAGGCTCCGTGGTCGCCAGACCGTGAGCCTGCACCTGCCGGCACCGCGCGCGGAGGCCTCGGAGCTGCGCTGAGACCACGAGCAGCAGGGATGCAACACCGGACAGGCTGTTTGAAGAATCCCGGAGGAACCTCTCATCATTATGTAAACAGACACCGCAGCGAGGCTGGGGTCCCTGGCTCTGGGGCTTCAGAGACAAGCAAACTTAAGAAATGCCGGCGCCTCACAAAGAACAGCCGACATCTTATCTTCCAACAAAGAGCATTTTAAAAAATAAAAATATTGCCCTCTACTATCACCTTCATTACATAAAAGTACATTTTATCACCCAAATTAGGAAGGACGTTATTTCAGAATAAAATATAAATCTTCAGGTTGGATAAACTTGACTTTGTAAGTTACTTAATACGTGTCGTCCTCCTGCCGGGCCCGCGCGGAGGCCTCTGTGGCAGGGCCGATGCTGTGGCCCCGTGACCGTCACTGCCTGTGGGCCCCCGAGGTCACAGGCTCCTCCCGCAGCGCCACCGCCCCCGATGCACCTCCACTGACAGGAGGGACCAGAGTCACGCCAGCACTTTACAGCCACCGGGACCGCTGGGAACAGAGTGCCTTCGCACACGTCGCGTGGGCGGGCGGGCGGGCACAGCTGGAGCGTCGCGGTGTGAGCAGTGTCCCCGCCCCGGGTGCGTGCCCGGCCATGTGGCAGCGTGTGAAAGTACAGCAAAGCCCTTCTCTCTAAGGCTGAGTGTCCCCAGTTCTGACCTCTGCCTGCTGCACGTCCCTCCGCGTCCACTTCCGCAAGACCCTTTGATTTAAAAAATCGATTCGGAGAAGGAAAAAAGAACAAAAGATGGCACGAAGCCTGAAAACAGAAACCCAGTCAACAACAGGAAACTGCTAAGTGCGCTCTTTCTAGACTCACCTGACAAGTACATGCTGGCAGAAACGTACCGAATTGCCAAACAGAGCATCAACGACCCAGCATCACTGCCTTAAACCCTTTTCCGGAACAAGGCAGGACATAAATAAATAAATACATAAATAACATAAGTAATACGAAAAGGCATGGACGGCTCTGGGAAACAGGCTCAAAATCGGCCCCCGGATGCCAGAGTGGAATTCTCAGAGGTGGCCAGCCGTGCCCCCGAACCGCATTCCCTGCCCACCTGGCCCCAGCAGGCCAGCTCCGGCGCAGGACGCTGTTCCACGGCCAGGAGGTGCCCCAGGCGGAGGAACTGTCGGGACACTCCTGGCCCAGCTGGGGGGCGGGGGGGGGGGGAACACGGCAGCTCACTCCCAGTTGTCCATCGTGCCCTCCCCAGGGAGAGCTCCGGGGCCTGACGGGCAGTAGCCTCCTGGAGTACCCTGTCCCCTGCTCTGGGGGCCTGGGGAAGCCCATGCCTCAGAAACATGATTTCCTAAAGTGTTCTGACAGAGTCACTCTTTCTGTTCAGTATCCTATCCTGATAAGAAAAGGAAAGGGAACTTTATAGTAAAGTTAAGTGTCACTCAAACGAGTAGGAATGACCTTAAGCGGCTATCTACACAGTTTTAAGATTCATGTTTGGCAGCTATGAAAGTTCAAACTAGAGGCTAAACCTCGGGGTTCTCAGGATACCGAAAGCATCAGCGCAGTCAGGCTGAACAATGAGACCTGCACGGAGCACAGGCAGAGCGGAGGCCCCGGTCCTGCACAGACGGGCCCAGCACAGCACATTCGAGGGGCCGAGCAGGAAGGCCCCTGCACCCCCGCTCACTCTCCAGACTCACATTACCTCCCTGGCCAGGTCTTGGGGAGACCCAACCATGAGAATCCACTCAGTCCATTCCTTTCAGAGAGACCCTCTCAAACGGCCCAGTCCCCCGAAACGAAGCCCGGCACCTGCTTCGCCAGGCCCCTGCCCGTGCAGCCCGAAGGCCGTGCTCACACCTGCACAACTTCTGCACTCACAGCACTCCCAGGCACGGCTTTCCCAAAGGTCCAGGGACAGAGGCACCCTCCTACCCAGGACAGGGCTGGGGAGGCCCTAACACGCCTCTGCAAAACACACCCAGTGGGGCAGACTGTTAACACGGCCCACCTGGAGAGAATGTAAGCCAAAGGGCCCGAGGCAGGAGGACCCAGAGTTGGAAGAGCTACAAGGGGAGGTCAATGACCACTACTCCAAAACTCCTCTCTCAGCCCTACCCAGAAGGTGACCAGCCACTGCTTTCCCACCTCCAGTGCCGTGAAGCCCCCCCACCCCGCCCAGCGGCTCAGTCCACCCCTGGGGGCGGCTCAAGCTTCCCTATACCCCGTGAGCCCTCCCTCCCCACAGCTCCTGCCACAGCCTAAGTGTGGTCCTGGCCCGGCCCGGAGTGCCACAAAGAACACCCGAACCCCTTCTGAGCCAAAGGGCCCTCATCAGCTACCCACAGCCCGCAGCCCGCAGCGTCACCCTGACCGGCCCCCGCTCTGCACAGGCCCAGTGGCCAGGGGCCCCGGCCTGCAGCAACACACCGACCTCGGCCGCAGCCGGCCATGCCACACTTACACTGTAGCCCCGTGGAGCCTCCAGCGGCTGTGTCCTCCCCGAGTCATCTAGGGCCTCTTCTCCCCCGGGCCTCACACCGCACCCACCCGTCACAGCAGGGCCTTCGGACTCGGGGTGGGGTTCAGAACTCCATCCTCCAGCCGTAGAAGACAAGGAGAGGCACCGCCTGTCTCCTCGGCTAGCACCCACAAGGCCGTTAGTAATTAAGTAAACCTCTATCACTAATTCAATCACTACTAATTAGACAGCTCTCACGACAGAAAACCTGAACACTTCTGAAGGTCAGAATCACCACGACTCCACACAAAGGTCGTCAGATGTGCTTTCCCAGGAAACAGCATCACTTGAGGAGCTCTGAAGAGGCAGCCGATGGCACACGGCCCGGGGGGGGGGGGTGAGCCCTGCCTGCGGCCACAGCCTCGGGGCTCACAACTCAGCTCACCTCACCTGCACCCCCAGCAGGCCAGGGCAAGACTTCTGACCTCGGCATCCTCGGTTCTAGGAGCAGCTACCAAGACATGAGGTCCAATAAGGCAAAGAACAATCAATCAAATGCCAGATGTTCTGTCCAGTGGACACCAAGCGACGGAAAGCCTGGAAGCCGCTTGAGGACAAGCGGACCCCCGGCCCATCCGTGAGCGTGCGAGGACTAGAAGGCAGCGCCACAAGTGTTCCCTTCGGTCAGAGCTGGCAGTGAATGCTGTTGGGAGCGTCCTTGGTCCCGATGCAGGCAGTCGTTTGCCTGGCTAGTTCTTCGGCGCGGGCCTCCGAAAATCGATGTGTCTGGAAGCTCTCCCAGGGGAACGGGCAGAGTTCGAGAGACCCGTGGCGTGACATGAGGCACAGTTAGGCTTGAGAACAGGCGCAGCGTGCGGGAGGCCCTCCCTTCAGAGTCCACACAGCCGATCCGAGCAGCCGAGAAACCATCCCGCGAGGACGACACTCAGCAGGCGACACCGCCACGAGACGCGGGAGTGGCAAGGAAGGGGGCAGTGTAGACAAGGGCCGCCTGTCGCCCCCGGAGCAGGGAAAACAAACTAGCAAGTTCGTGAACTGCATTTCTGTACTCTACCTTTCTTTTTTTTCTTTTCTTCTTTTTTTTTTTACCAAAACTCTCTTTTCATTTAGGTATTAGAAAGCTTTAATCAAACAATGAAATAAAGTAAAAACATAAACAGAAGCACAGTTCTGGAAAGTGCTAGAGTCTTCCCCACTGGAGCTACGAGCAGGCCTCCCATCTCAGCCCGGACACACATACACATACACCGCAAGGCCCACTTCGTGAACATAAGGGAGACACGGAGAAGAACAAAGTCAAGTTCTGTCTGGACTTTTCAGCGGCCGAGGACCCCGGGACTGTCCAACGCCCCGAGCACCTGAGATGGAATGGCAGCCCACGAGAACAAGGCCGCTCCTGCTTTACCGACAGCCAGCGGCGCAGCCGGGATGCGGTCGCAGGGCCAAGGGTCGGCGTCGGCTTTCACGGCAGCTCGCCTTCCTCCTCACCGCAAGCAACCGCCGCGCCGGGATTCTATTCATAAAGCAGAAACCTTTTTATGGGGTCTGGCAGGGGCAGCGAGGGAATCAGATGGAGGCGGTGTTTGCCAAGAGCTCTTCTCACGGCCACACGGCACAGGCTCAGCAAGGTCCTGGGGACACCTGGATCGCCGTGGGAGGAAAGGGAGACACAGGCAGGGAGGTTAACCAACGGCCGGCTGAGACACAAAGACAGAACCGCACTCAACACTCACTGCCCGCTTCCCAGTTTCACAGCGGGAAGCGCGGTCCCTGGGGAGGAAGGTCTGCGGAAGGAGTGCGGTCTTCACCTGGGGTCCCCGCTCACCCGACGGCACTACCTGGGCCGGTGTAATTCCCTAGACAGAAGTAAGAGCTGAGCACTGAGGGCCCTGGCGGTGAGAACGGACCCTCCCCTTCCGTCAGCCTCTGCTCTCGTCAGTCCCAGGAACTCCAGGGGGGACCCAGGGGAGACAGGCCGAGCAGTCTGTGGGGGACGCAGGCTGACAACTGAGAACCGGGTCAGAACGGCCCAGCCACGTCTGTGCCTCGTGAGGGAGGCACGACACAGGCGGCTTCTCTCCGAAGGACTCCAGCTGCCCACTCCCCAACTCTTTCGGGGAAGGCTCCCGAGGAGCACATCTTCATGAATGGCTTAGGAAACTCCAACAACACAATGAACTCAAGTTCTGTGAGAGGCAAGGGTGAGGGAGAAGGTTTTCAACTCAGATGCCTCCGAGACCCAGGCGCGGAGGAGGCCGGGCGCGGGCAGGTCCCAGAGGGCCCACAGCAGCCGGCAGGGGGCGCACAAGGTCCACTCCTGAGCCCCGAGCGAGCCTGGGACGGGAAGACCCAGCCCCAGATCAACTGCGAGCAACCTGGCTATCGAGTTATTAATTCATTAACAAAATCTTTCTTCATAAATAAGCAAGCTCTGGAGTTTATTCTAGTAAAACCCCGACATAGCACACAGTAAAAGCAGCAGTATTTGAGTGGAACTGAAGAAAGGGACTGAGGACCCTACAGGAGGAAGGGCTGCAATCTGTCGTCAGGCAAACGTGGGAAAACCACACGTCAGTGCAGCGCCTTGGGGTCGCAGAGCAGAGCGGAGAGGTAAAGAGACTGTAATTCCAGGAACTTCAAACATGTACTTTTATATATTTCCTTATATCAATTCTGGGTGTCTAGAAATTTGAAAAGACCACTCTGGAAGTATTCTGGAAACTTCTTAGCCCTAACTGCAGATTCTAGGTGCTTCGTGGGAAGAGGTTTTATTTAATCACTACAGCTCGAGTCACTCCATTGACCCACACAGGCTTGTCCCTTCTGACCTGAAGGGAACTCGGGCCACTTACTTCGGGCCTCCTTAAAGATCTGCAGCGCCTCGGGGTCCACCTTCCTTCTGCCTCTCGACTCCGGGCCCAAGGATTCCCACTTCACCAGGTTCAGGTTGGCTCCAAACTCCACGAGCAGGCTCACGAAGGCCGCCTCACAGCCATGACGCAGGACAGCATCCATGACACAGCCGGGGGAGCCCCTGTAGAAGCCCTGCGTGTTGACAGGACCGTTGCAGTTGAAGTCGGGGTTCGCCCCCGCCTGCAGCAACAGCTTGAAGCACTGGAGGTTGTGGTAGGCTGCGCTGATGTACAGCGGGCAGACCACCAAGGAGGTGAGGCGCCGGGAGAACGGGGGCCGGATGTCGGGAGTCAGGTGGTGGTTGACATCCACGTCAGCCCCATACCTGCAGGGGAGACGCAGGGACAGTGAGACGTTGCGGGGACCCACCGAAGCGCCCCGCAGCACCAGAGCCAGGCCTGGCCTCCGCGCGCCAGGGAGCGGCCCCATCACGGCGGCCTCCGCCTGCAGCAGGCTAAGAGCGGACCGAACAACCTGGAGCCCACTCACACCAATACTGGCCAGAGAACTCTTCAAAGCCTCCGAAGAGCGGACAATCTTATGGCTCCTCGAACTACTTCAAAGCAGAGAGAAGAAAGGAAAAGTTCCAAATTCATCTTAGAAAATTAGCAAAAATTGGGACGCCTGGGTGGCTCAGTTGGTTAAGCAACTGCCTTCGGCTCAGGTCATAATCCCGGAGACCCGGGATCGAGTCCCACGTTGGGCTCCCTGCTCGGCAGGAAGCCTGCTTCTCCCTCTCTCACTCCCCCTGCTTGTGTTCCCTCTCTCACTGTGTTTCTCGCTGTCAAATAAATAAAATCTTTAAAAAAAAAAAAAAAAAAAAAAAAAGAAAATTAACAAAAACAATCCCCAAACCTGACAAAAGCCAC